>CM039120.1:6510858-6734078 GCA_022036555.1 Microstegium vimineum | reverse complement strand
GGCCCAAAATAAGGTGACGCAGCATCGGTGGACAGAAAGGTCTCGGTACAAAAACGATGAGTCTGGACGCATTGATAAGGTATAGCCATGCTTCTGGATCCGTTGGAAAGTAGACTTGATAAGCTTTCCAAAAAGTGCGAGAATGTCCCAATCGGAGTCCGTATGAAGTCGTGGCATCCATCACAAGTTGGTGCTGTCCTGCAGTCCAAATCCAGCTAGCGCCCATCCCGTGTCCGCTGATCCTCTCCATTGTTCCTGAGCAAAACAAGAGTGCACGTGTCTCCATTGTCTAAATATAATGGACAAGAGTTTGAGAATAAACTTACTTGATGATTGAGTTCACGGGCACGAGCACGAGTAATAGGACCAAGTGGTGCTGGAGATGGTGTTGGTGTGGTGTTGATGTCTCATCAGCGGGGGGGCGTTCGTCTGGCCCCTGGTCGTCACTTGGCGTCGAGGTAGGGTTGGAGCAGAGGCCGAGTCGGGGGGATCGAAGTAGAGGCGAGGGGTCGTTCGTTCGACCCCTCGTCCGTCACCTGGTGTCGAGGTGGAAGCGGGGGGTCGTTCGTTCGACCCTCGGTCCGTCATTCGGCGTCGAGGTGGAGACGAAAGGGTCGTTCGTTCGGCCCTTCATCCGTCCCTTGCTGTCGAGGTGGGCCGGCCCGCGACTGGTACCACAGTTGGTGTAGAGGGCCTTCGAGTGATGGGCTTACTTTACTGGCTTGAGCAGTGGGCTGGTCTCTGCCTTTAAAGGGTTGCTATATTTAGCGTTAGTTTATCGAAGGGTTTAGGGTACCCCTTACCTTCGTACCCGACAGTAGCCCCCGAGGCCCAGAGGAGTGATTGAGAACTTCTCTGGGGGCTATGATATATGTTTTCTCGGAGGGAGTAAGAATTACCTGGAGGTTTTGTCCTTGACCTGCAGGGTTAGTGAGAGGTTCGATTCTCGTGGGGTGCGCGCGAGCGCACCCGCGGGGGTAGCCCCGAGGCCCCAGAGGAGTGATTAAGAACTCCTCTGGGGGCTATAATATGTTGTATTGAGGGGTTCCTTAGGATACCTGGGGACGCGGGCCCTATCGAGGGGTCGATTCCGTTCCTTTCCCTGAAAGAGAAGTGTTCGAGGGCGGCTGTCGAACCCTCCCGAGGGCCAGCCTTCGCCCCCTCGAGCATAACTGGAGTCAGAGCGCCCCGCCCGAGAGGTCGACTCTGTCTGCCAGGTCACGAGTTTTTCGACCCTCTTTCGTCGAGGGGTGCCGTGCGTAGTCGGGCCCTCGAGCCCTCGAATGGCTAGGCCTTCACTACCACATAGCGTCCTTCCCACGGATCCTTACGTTCGGATTGTGGGGGGAAGAGCATCGTGCTATCCTCGTTAGGACGAGCCCAAAGTCCTCGGTGAGCTGTTCTCGGGCATGAGTCCATTAGAAATGGTGCCCAGTACGGGTGAAAATCCAAGTGAGAACTCGTGCCCCATTCGATAGGGGTCGACTAGTGGCCCGGAGGCGTTCTCATTTAAGTAAGACCGTATGGCTCACTAAGCACGACCATATGGATTACCAAGGTGCCAACCCCATTCGATAGGAGTTGGTGGCTCGATGCCTCCCAGCGTAGGGATCCTTAGGTATTCCTAGGTTATGCCTCGGATATGTCCAGGGGACCTCGAGAGTTCGTTCTCGAGCTAGGGGCAGCGCCTGGCCCCCCCGGGACATCCCTGACTCGCGTACTCGAGGGCCGCTGTCGAACTCCGTTCGTGGAGCCAGCCTTTGCTCCCTCAAGATTTGGGGGTGGACCTGAGCCCGTTAACCATGGATCCTTCCTGACCTCAGGTACTCGAGGGCGGCTGTCGAACCCTATGTAAGGGCCAGCCTTCGCTCCCTCAAGATTTGATGGATGGTTCTTCATCCGATGCTATCCTCAGAAGGAGGAGTCCTACCTTGTGGACCGCCGGGGCGGAAGAACGGGTAATTATATTGAACTTGGGGACATACCTGTGTTCTTGCCCATTGGATGGAGCTCTCGAGGGAGGCTGTCGAACCCACGAAAGAGCCAGCCTTTGTCCCTTCGAGGCTGGGGAGTGAACTGGAGTCGACGACCCGAGGTCTCCTCAGACCTCGGGTACTCGAGGGGGGCTATCGAGCCGTTCGTGAGCCAGCCTTTGTCCCCTCGAGATTTTGGGGGTGGACCGAAGTCCCAACCCGAGGTCATTTTTGCCCTCGGGTACTCGAGGGTAGCTGTCGAACCCTCTCTCAAGGGCCATCTCTCGCTGCCTCAAGATTCCTTACCTCCGAAAAATAACGCTTCCGGCCGCGCGCCTTTTTAGGCGATGTTGTTTGGCGCAACAGTTGCAGTGGCAGGACGGAGTGCGGTGCGGAGCCGACGATGGGACAGAACGCCTTATCCTGGAGGGATACGAGGAAGGGGAGTACAGGCGCATTAAATGCAGAGTTTCTCTTGCTGTTTCGCCGGATCCGTCCGTTGGCCTCCCGCTTATAAATAGCGAAGGCGAGGAGTCGGATGCTTTTTCCGTGCACTTGCCTTCCTGCCTCCTTGCCATCGCCTTCCCTGCCTCCTTCTCCCCGCATTGCTTAGGCGCCCCGTGAGCCGAAACTCTGCGCACGCGAGAGAGGAAAGAGAAGGGAGATAGGGAACGTACCTCCCGCCCCTAAGCCTCGAGCGCATCATCCTTCCCGATCCCATGGCCAAGTACAGCCTCGTCGGTCCGATGACTGGCTCGCATCCTCGATGACCCCCTCGCGCCTGGGGGGTTTGGTGGAGAGCGGCCTCCTCGTCCCGTCACCTCGACCGAGCGACCGGAGTGGTTGTTGCCGTCGCCGGACCATGCCGAGCCCAACCCGCGGAGGGATACGTGGTGAGCTTCGAGGTTTTCCACCGGGCGGGACTAGGCGTGCCGCCCAGCCGTTTTCTGCGCGCAATCCTCCACCACTACGGCGTGGAGCTCCAACACCTCACCCCCAACAGCGTCTGCCAGGCGGGGCGGTCTTTGCTGCCGTATGCGAAGGCTACCTCAGGATCGAGCCCACTGGGAGTTATGGCTCCATCTCTTCGAGACGAACATTCTTCCATGCTTCGGCCGGCAAGGGTACCCGCAAGATGGTCAGGACCGGGTGCTGCTGTATCTCCCTCAAGCGGTCGGAGCTCTGGATCCCGGGGAAGCTTACGTCGAGCCACTCGGATGGCACTCCGAGTGGTTTTACTTGAGGAAATTTTATGACAACCTACTCCCGCCTACACCGGTGAGGACGATCGACGCGCAGCTCGACCGCTGGAGGTTACGGCGTCGTGCGGGAGCAAGCAGAGCCGCCTCGACAACCTGTTGGACGGGGATTCGAGCGTTTGAAGGAGGGGCTCACGGCGGCGATCGTCGCTTTGTTGGCGTTCCATCGGTGGCGGGTCGTGCCGCTGATGGCTCGACCCCTCCGCCTCGACGAGATGCGTCCGGGGGTTAGACCTCTCGAGGTGTCGCCTCCTAGGAGACGAACTGCCCCCGGATAGGGTGGTCCGCCGCGTCCGCTGCTTCTTTGTGGGCTCGTTCGACGCCAAGAACGTCGCCAGGATCCCCATGAGGCCGGACGAGGGGTACTTCGAGCTGGTAAAGTCCTCTCCCTTTGTTAGAGTACTTGGTTGGCTTTGTCCGTCTTTTTTGCTTGCGTTCTGACTGCCTTGCGTTCCCCAGGGGAACGTTCCTTCCGGAAGTCGCTCCCGCCGGTGAAGGAGGACCGGGCTGGTACCCAGGCGAGGCGTCTCCAGGCGGAGAAGGACAAGAAGGCCAAGGACAAGGCCAAGGAGGACAAGGCCAAGAAGACCCGGGAGAGGGGGCGAGGGATCAGCGTCGGGCCCGACAGAGGCGGGAGGGCCTTCCCGAGGAGGAATCGCCCTCGGAAGAGGAGGACGAGGAGGAGGAGGACAGCGATAGCGACGTCGAGGAGGTGGACTGGAGCGAGGAGGAAACAGACGGCGCCCGAACAGAGGGTGGCCCGTCGGAACCGGAGGAGGAGAGGGGTCGACCTCGAGGTCGGCCTCTACCGTTGAAGCCGAGCCACGGGGGGAACGCCCCGTGGCTTCTCAAGACGAAGTGCCGCGGCGGACGCGGGGGCAGTCGTCACGATCCCCGTCGGGGGGGGTCGAGTAGACACACCCTCGGTGCCTACCGCGTCGATGGCGCACGGGCGTCGGGCCCGCTGGTGCAGAAGGAAGTCAGCGGGGGACGACGGGGACATCGTCGGCCCTGCCCAGGAGACGGTGTCGAGGGCGGCCTCGACCCCCCCCCCTCGGCGGGTTGCGTTCAGGACCTCGATCAGCCGAAGGCCGTCGGCCAAAAAACCCCTGGCCCGAGGGGGTAAGTCGCCTTCGAGGGTGTTGTTTGCATTTTTCTTTTTGTTGCTGATGACCTGTGCTTATCGTCGTGCACGGGTTTCTTTCTTAGGTCGAAGCGCCCGCAGGGGGACGCGTCCTTGGCCCCTGCCAAGAAGCTGAGGGTGGGGGCTGCAGTCGGGGCGGCCGTCAAAGCCAGTCCCGCTGCCCCGCCAAAGTGACGGGTGTCGCCGCGCCTGCGCAACCGTCGGAGGGAAGTCGCACCCGGCGCCTCGGAAGGCGCTGGGCTGTGTCGACGGCGGTCGCAACCGAGGAGGTGGGGCCCCAAGCCGCTACCGAGATGGAGGTGGCGGGCCCCAAATTGCTGCGAACGAGGGGGAGGCCCGGCTCACCAACGCCGGGGCGGTGGCCCGAGGGTCTGGCCTCGCTAGAGGCACGACTGCGGCTCGAGCGGCCCAAGGTGACACCCGCGCGGAGAAGGGCGGGATGCTGATGGAGCCCACCGCCGAGGAGGTGGCGAGATGGTGGCCGAGCTGGTGGGCTCGACGGAGATGATCGCCGTCGCAGCCCCTCGTGCGGAACCGGAGGTGGTTTGGCCTCGCCTCGAGGCTGGGCGGGAGTCGTTCGAGGTGAGGCGCATTCCGACTTGTTCGAGCCGTAGTGGATTTGTGGTGCCAGGTATTGATTAATTCATGTCTTTCACCGTGCAAGGTCGTTCCCTGGCCGGGACTTCCCCTGCCCGGTGGAGATGGCTCGGCGGGGCCGCCGACCTCTTCGCGGGGTGGCCCCGAGGCCGGGAGAGGTCAGCTGGAGAGATCTTCTCAGTTCTTCTCCTAGCAGGAGGAGGTGGGAGCCCCGGGGGCGCCGTTGAACCTCGCCAGGGCGTCATGCGGGGGGTCCAAGAGAGGATCGCCCTCCGCAGCCCGTTCTGGGGGCAGGATGGTACTGGAGCTGGCCGACCCTCGAGACCCCGGGCAAACCCTCCTCGAGTTCAACGACCAGGCCGAGCTCCACACGTTGGGAGCACCTAGAGAAGTATCAGGCATGGTTCGAGCAGTCGGTGCGCCTTGCCGCGGAGGTTGCCCCGTGGACATACGTCAGGGCATAGAGGTGGGTTTCGTCTTCCCTTGGATTTTGCTTGGGTTGCCTGACTGTTCCTTTCTGATGATCTTCCTTTTTACCCTCGTCAGGAGCTGAGGGCGAGGTCGTACAACAAGTCCCAGTTCATCCTCGATCGCTATGAGCAACTCCGGCCCTTCGCGCCTCGCTGGAGAAGGCGGAGGCCGAGGCCTCTCAGGCGAGAGCGAGGCGGCAGCCGCTCGGGAGGATGCCGAGTCAAAGGTCGCCCACGCGGAGGGCCGGCTTTACGGCGTGCAGGAGGAAGCCCGGGCGGCCTTGGCGATGGTGCAGTCGAGGCTCGACGATGCCCTTCAGTCGACCGTCAAGGTCGGGGCAAGAGCGGGACGCTGCCCCCGAGGCCAAGCGCAAGGCCCAGGAAGAGGCCGCCTGGCTGAAGGAGGAGCTAGCCCAGGCGACGGAGGGCATCCCGGGGGCTCCGGGGCGACCTCGACGCCGTGTCCTGCGAGCGCGACACGTGGCCATGGCGGAGGAGAAGGCTCGGACCCGCGCGGTTTCCCTGGGCGTGGTGGCGATGAACCAAAAGAGAGCCCTCAATGACGCAGGCAAGACCATCAAGGGCCTCGAGGCTAAGGTCAGTGGTCAGGCCTCCGAGCTTATCGACGTCCGCCGCCAGCTCAAGGGACCGAGCGGAGCTACGCCACTCTGGAGGCGCATGCCAAGGTAAGTGTCTGGGGTGTCGTGAATCTGCCCTGCCTCGACCCTCTTCCTGCTCTTTTGGGTTTTGACCGGGTTGCGTGCTTGTTTTGGCAGAGCTTGCAATGGACAAGGCCCGAGCCCACGAGGACTGAACAATCTTTAGGGCCTCTCGGGACTGAGGCGAACCTTAACGCGAGGCTCGCGGGCGTCATCAACACCTTCTGCGACGACCTCTCGGTCGAACCGGAGCTGGAGGTCGAGGGCGATGCTTGAGGGGACTCCTTGATGCGCCGCTTCTACTCTATGACGCAGGAGGTGATGGAGCACGTCCGTGCTGCCCTGCGTGTGGGCATGAAGCGGGCCCTCGCGGTCGTCAATTCGGCCTACAACTATGACCTCAACGTCGTTGCCAACGGATTTGCCACCGACCCGAGGCTGACGACGAAGAGAACGAGCTGGCGAGCTGGCCAGAAATTGATGGATCTTGCGGAGGTGCCCGGAGGCGAGCTGGCGAAGCTCTTCGAGCCGAAGTGATCCCCTCGGCGGACGGAGGTGACGCCGAGTAGGCTCGGATGTTGTCGATGAGCTTTTGCAGACTCTTCACCTTCAACGTGGCCAACGCGTGATGCCAACTTCCTGCATTGCTTCTTGAGGACGGTGACCCCCTCGATGAGTAGTCCAAGGCCTGTGAGCCATATCTGGACAAGAAGGTCCATGTAACAGTTAGGCTTTTGTAACGATTACAATGCCGAGCCCCCGAGGGCTTCTTATATCTAATGCATTTTGATCAGGATGCACATTGTTATTTTCGTTTCTCGAGCTCTCCCTGCTTTTCTTTGCCTGAGTCGACGTTGTGAACTAAGTGTTCGACGCACGCTCGTATCCCTGGAAGGGGAGGAGCGAGCGGGGATAATGTAGCCCTGGGGCGTAGGAGAGTCCCTGGCTCGACGACACCCGCGACCCTTAGGGAGTTCGAGGCGCCTTTACTTAGTTATGAAGCGTACTCGAGGCAAAGGTCGAGAGGGAGAGTCGAGTTTCGAAAAAACGTTTGAGTTTTTCGGGGACTTAGGAGGGGGGTGCCCCCCTGTTAGCCCCGAGGGAGTCTTGACTTTGCTGGGGCAAAGTCGAGGCTACCTTAGTGTTGTAAACGGGTGTGTCTTGTTATTTCTACTTCTCGAGCTCTCTTTGCTTTTCTTTGCCTGAGTCGACGCTTGTGAACTAAGTGTTCGACGCGGGCTCGTATCCCTGGAAGGGGGGGGAGCGAGCGGGGATGCCGTAGCCCTGGGGCGTAGGAGAGTCCCTGGCTCGACGACACCCACGACCCTTAGGGAGTTCGAGGCGCCTCTACTTAGCTACGAAGCGTACTCGAGGGCAAGATCGAGAGGGAGAACCAAGTTTCGAAAAAACGTTTGAGTTTTTTCGGGGACTTAGGAGGGGGGTGCCCCCCCTGTTAGCCCCCGAGGGAGGCTCGACTTTGCCGGGGCAAAGTCGAGGCTGCCTCTGAGCTACGAACGAGTGTGAAATGTGTTTCGAGAACATTTTATTCATTCGAGGATTTGTACATAAATGCGAAATGTACAAGGCCTGAGGTCTTAGGGGTAGAATCGACGTAGCTGTTCGATGTTCCACGCGTTGGTGAAGATCTCGCCCTTCTCGTTCTTCAGCTTGTAAGTGCCGGGCTTCAGCACCTCTGCCACGATGAAGGGTCCCTCCCAAGGTGGCGTCAACTTGTGATGCCCTTGTTGCTTTGTCGACGGCGCAGAACGAGGTCGCCGACGTTGAGGTCCCTTTTGCGCACATTTTTGTCGTGGTAGCGCCGCAGCGTCTGCTGGTACTTTGCCGACTTGAAGAGGTCCATATCACGGGCTTCCTCGAGCTGGTCGAGGGAGTCCTCTCGGGATACTGTGTTGGCTTGCTCATTGTAGGCTTTCAGTTGAGGGGACCCGTACTCGAGGTCAGTGGGGAGGACGGCCTCAGACCCGTAGACCAAGAAGAACGGAGAGAACCCCGTGGCTCGACTTGGTGTTGTTCGGAGACTCCATAGCACAGCGGGCAGCTTGTCGACCCATCTCCTGCCATGTTGTTCAGCCGATCGAAGATCCTTGGCTTGAGGCCCTGCAAAACCATACCATTGGCACGCTCGACCTGACCGTTAGTTCGAGGGTGGGTGACTGCGGACCAGTTCACCCTGATGTGGTGATGGTCACAGAAGTCCAGGAACCTTTGGCCGGTGAATTGCATGTCGTTGTCGGTGATGATGACGTTGGGGACCCCAAAGCGGTGGATGATGTCGGTGAAGAATAGCACGGCTTGTCGAGACTGGATGTTGGCGATGGGTCGAGCCTCGATCCACTTTGAGAACTTGTCGATAGCCACGAGGAGGTGAGTGTGGCCACCCCTGGTTCTTTTCAGGGGGCCGACCATGTTGAGCCCCATACTGCGAACGGCCAAGTTATGGGTATCATCTGAAGAGCTTGGGCGGGTAGGTGGGTCTGCCTGGCGTAGAATTGGCATCCCTTGCAAGATCGAACGAGTTTGGTGGCTTCGGTGACGGCGGTCGGCCAGTAGAAACCTTGTCGAAAGGCACTTCCTACCAGCGTTCTTGGCGCCGCGTGGTGGCCACAAGCCCCCGAGTGTAGATCCTTCAGCAATGCCCTCCCCTCCTCGATGGTGAGGCAGCGTCGAAGTACACCGACGGGCTACGTCAATATAGCTCGCGGCCGTCCCATACAAGACGTAGGTTTTGGCGCGTTGGGCTACACGACGGGCCTCCGTGCGGTCCTCTGGGAGTTCGCCCGTGTCAGGTACTCGAGGTAGGGTGCGCGCCAATCCGTCGGAGGGGTTGGCGTTGCGACAGCCCCGTCGATCTCCATGACCTCTTCCCCGCTCGAGGGGGGATCGGTCGAGGGGGGTCGATCGACGCCTTCCTCGAGGGCGGGAGCCCCCGAGTCCAGGTCGACGGATGGCTTGTGAAGGTCCCTCGAGAAGATGTCGGGAGGGACCGTGCCTCGAGTAGACGCGATTTTGGCCAGCTCGTCGGCAGCTTCGTTGTACCGACGGACGACGTGATTGAGCTCGAGGCCGTAGAATTTGTCCTCGAGTTTTCTGACCTCCTTGTAGTTGGCTTCCATCTTGGGGTCGTGGCAGCTCGAATCTTTCATTACTTGGTCGATCACCAACTGTGAGTCCCCTCGCACGTTGAGGCGTCGAACCCCGAGCTCGATGGCGATGCGCAAGCCGCTAACGAGGGCCTCGTACTCGGCGACGTTATTGGAAGCGGGGAAGTGGAGGCGGATGACATAGCGCATATGGACCCCTGAGGGTGATATGAACAGAAATCCAGCGCCTGCTCCCGTCTTCATTAACGATCCGTCGAAGTACATGGTCCAAAGCTCGTTCTGGACCTACGCCGAGGGTAGTTGGGTGTCGGTCCATTCTGCAACGAAATCTGCCAGTACCTGAGACTTGATGGCCTTCCGAGGGGCGTAGGAGAGAGTCTCCCCTATGAGCTCGGCCGACCACTTGGCGATCCTTCCAGACGCCTCCGGTTCTGGATTATCTCTCTGAGGGGGAAAGATGAAACCACAGTGACAGGGTGGCCCAGGAAATAGTGTTGGAGCTTACGCCGAGTGAGGACGATCGCGTACAACAGCTTCTGGATGTGGGGGTACCTCGTCTTGGTCTCGGAAAGCACCTCGCTCATGAAGTAGACAGGCCTCTGAACCGGCAGGTCGTGTCCTTCCTCCTCCCTCTCGACTACTACGACCGCGCTGACTACCTAGGTAGTTGCTACGACGTAGAGCAAGAGGGGCTCGGCCGGACTCGGGGGTACCAAGACCGGGGGCGAGGTGAGCAAGGCCTTGAGCTTCGAGAGCGATTCCTCGGCTTCGGCGGTCCACGCGAAGTGTTCCGTCTTCTTCAGGAGGCGGTAAAGGGGTAGGGCCTTCTCTCCGAGCCTCGAGATGAAGCAGCTGAGGGTGGCGAGGCACCCTATGACCCTTTGCACGCTCTTGAGGTCGTTGATTGGGCCCATCCTCGTGATGGCGGTTACCTTCTCGGGATTGACCTCGATCCCACATTGGGAAACTATGTACGCCAAGAGCATGCCTTGAGGGACCCGAAGACACACTTCTCAGGGTTTAGTTTTATGTGATTCGCCCGGAGGCACCCAAACGCGATCTCGAGGTCTCCGACCAGGTTTCCGACTGTCTTGGATTTGACCACGATGTCGTCGACGTAGGCCTCGACGGTCGGCCCTATGTGCTTCCCGAAGACGTGGAGCATGCATCGCTGGTAGGTGGCCCCAGCGTTTCGCAAACCGAAGGGCATGGTGAGGTAGCAAAACATGCCGAAGGGAGTGATGAATGAAGTCGCGAGCTGATCGGACTCCTTCATCTTTATTTGATGGTAGCCGGAGTATGCATCGAGGAAGCAGATGGTTTCGCATCCCGCAGTGGAATCTACTATTTGATCGATACGTGGCAACGGGAAAGGAACTTTGGGACATGCTTTATTTAAACTGGTGTAATCTACACACATCCTATCCTTCCCGTTCTTTTTCTTTACAAGTACGGGGTTAGCTAACCACTCGGGATGATGCACCTCCTTGATGAATTCGGCCTTCAAAAGCTTGTCGACCTCCTCCCCGATGATCCTGCGCTTCTCCTCGTCGAAGCGGCGCAGGCGCTGCTTCACCGGTTTGGACCCGGCTCGGATGTCCAAGGAGTGCTCGGCGACCTCCCTTGGAATGCCTGGCATATCCGAGGGACTCCATGCAAACACGTCGGCATTCGCACGGAGAAAGTCGACGAGCACTGCTTCCTATTTGGGCTCGAGGGTGGCGCTGATTGTCAGCACCTTCCCATGCGCGAGGCCGGGGTCGAGCGGGACGGTCTTGGTGTCTTCCGTCGGCTTGAAGTTGCCAGCGTGTCGCTTGGGGTCGGGGATCTCTCCGGACAAGTCGTCGAGGGCCGCGAGGATGGCCCAATCCTCGACAGCTTTGGCTTTTTCCACGCACTCGACGTCGCAGTCGTATGCATGCTCGTAGGAGGTGACGACGGTGATGACCCCCGAGGGCCCCGGCATCTTGAGCTTGAGGTAGGTGTAGTTCGGGACCGCCATGAACTTGGCGTACCCCGGTCGACCGATGATGGCGTGGTAGGTGCCTCGGAACGCGACCACCTCGAAGGTTAGCTCTTCCTTTCGGAAGTTCGAGGGGACGCCGAAGCAAACGAGTAACTTGATACGGCCGATTGGAAGTGCCTTCTTCCCCGGGACGACCACATGGAATCCCCCCGCACTGGGTAGGAGCATGGTCCTCAGGATTCCCAGGAGGTCGAGGGTCTCGGCGTAGATGATGTTGAGGCTGCTCCCCCCATCCATGAGCACCTTTGTGAGGCGGGTGTTGAGGATGATCGGATCGACGACGAGCGGGTAGACCCCACCATTGGGGATGTGCTCGGGGTGGTTGTCCTGGTCGAAGGTGATCGGCGTGTGTGACCAGTCGAGGTACCGAGGAGCCTGGGCTCGAACGGAGAAAACCTCTCGACGCTCCCTCTTGCGCTGGCGCGTGGTGAGCCGAGTCGAGGGTCCCCCGTAGATCATGTAGCAGTCGTGGATTTCGGGGAAACCTCCTTTTTTAGCATCGCCCTTGACGTGGACGTCACAGGGCGGGTCTTCTTTGCCGTCGTCTCTCCTGAAGCCAGGAGGGATGAAGTGCTTTCGAAGCATGCGACAGTCCTCGAGACGGTGGTTGGCCAGCCCCATATGATAGGGACAAGGCTCCCTCAGCATCTTATCGAAGATGCCCCCGTCGGGAGGGGGCCCTCGAGGCTTCTTCTTGTCTGCCGCAGCGACAAGGTCGTCGGGCTCGACGTTGCGTCGGCCCGGTTGGTTCTTATTCTTCTTCTTCTTCCTGCCGCCGTTGTCGTTGGTGTTCCTTCTGGGCCCACTGTTCTTCTTGGGCTCGTTGTCCGAGCCCCCGGGCTCATCCGCCTTGCCCTTCCCCTTCTCCGGAGGTATCTGGAAGAACGCGCCAACGGCCTCTTCGCCAGCTGCGTAGTTGGCGATGATGTCTATGAGCTCGTTGGCGGTCTTGGGGGTGTTTCGCCCCAGCTCCCGCACCAACTCCTTGCAGGTTGTTCCGGCGATGAACGCCGTAATGACCTCATGGTCGGAGATGTGGGTCAGTGCGGTACGCTGCCTCGAGAATCGGCGGGTGAAGGCACGGAGGGTCTCCCCTGGCTTCTGCTTGCAGCTGCGGAGGTCCCAGGGGTTGCCCAGCCGCTCGTAGGTGCCTTTGAAGTTGCCCTCGAAGATCCGGACTAGGTCGGGCCAGTCTTGGATAAAGTCCGGGGGCAGCTCCTCGAGCCATCTGCGAGCGGTGTTGGAGAGGAACAGTGGGAGTTGCCGAATGATGACGTGATCATTGTCGGCTCCTCCTAGCTGACATGCCAGCCGGAAGTTCGCAAGCCAGAGCTCTGGCTTGGTTTCGCCGTTATACTTGACCAGGCTGGTGGGGTGGACGGAAACGGACGGGCAGGGGGGTCCGCCGGATGGTTCTGCCGAAGACTCGGGGCCCCGGTGGCTCCGGAGACCGACATCGATCTTCGTCGCTGCCGTAGCGCCCACCTCGATGAGCGCTGTAGCCTCGAGCCTCGGCGTCACCGTACCGGCGTCGATTGTTCACCCGAGGGGGTTGATCGTCGACGAGGCGTTCCTGAAACCGGTCGTCGGTCGACTTGGCCCTGGGGTGCCTTGTTCTGGTGGACAAATACCTCTCGATTTTGTCAAGGGGGTGCTTCCTGGCGCGGTTGAAGACTCGGGGCTCGTCCCCCCCCCTCCTCGACAATTTGCCGGTGGACTTCCCGGGCCCGCTCGCGAGCTCCTCCACCCTGCGGACGCCCTCGATCCTGCTCGAGGGCGTGCTCGAGTTGCTGAAGCCGCAGGCGCTCCTCCTCGAGCTTACTGAGAAGCTCTCGGACTTGCGTGATCTGGACGTCTGGGGGTGGATCGGCTCTGTCAGGACTCGGGGGATTGGCATCCCGTGCTGGTGTACCATTGCCCCCTCCTCCATCTTCTGTGGCCGCGGTGTCGTCGACGTCATCCTAGGGGTCGGCCTGCTCGTCGAGGTGGAAGTATTCCCGGGTGGAATCGTAGCTCTCGTCGGGAGAGTCCGAGTCGGGGTCGGCGTGGTAGAAGTGGGGGAAGGATCCCCAGCGCTCCTCCGCCAGGCGTCGCCGCAACGTGCCCCATGTCCGGGCCAGTCTCGGCTCGCCCGGTTAAGAGGTGGTGACGGGGTTGATCGTTGCACGTGACGGAGTCCCTGGAGACCCGCTACGTGTCTGTATCTGCAATCCTGCGAGGTCAGAACTGAGCCTTGCGCTGTTGTGGAGCCCGTACGGGAACGGGTCACATGGTGGTAGCGGGGTCGAGTGTGTCGGAGAGGCCACGGGGACCCCCTGGGACGACAATATGGCAGAGCCAAAGTCCCGCTCAGAGGGGCGCCCGCCCTCGACCCGCACGCATGGGTCAAACAGGACCCTGAGAGGAGGGCCTGTGTTGCCAGCTGGGGCCGGGGAAACGGCATCCAGCATCTCGGAGTCCACACGACGACGAACGTGTCGGAGTCGCTCGCGCCTCCTCCTGATCGCAGGCCAGAGGCGCAAGCAGAGGGATCGTCGCCTGATCTTCGCCGGCCCCGGCGTACCGGAGCTGTTGCTGTCCAGGCCACGAGCGAAGGGAAAAACTATGAAGTGGCCCTGGCCCGTGGATATGAACCCTAGACTGCCGAACCAGACGACGGTGGTGAATGGAAACGGTGGGATGGTGGAGTCCATCTGAGAGAGTAGTTCGGAGTTGATCGACACGCAATTCCCCTACCTGGCGCGCCAACTGTCGGTGTTATGACCGGGGGTCAAGACCACCAACTAGTAAATTTGTATATTGCGTGCTCCCTCTCTCAGATGTGATGCAAGATGGACACAAGGTTTATCCTGGTTCGGGCAAAGAAGGCCCTACGTCCAGCGGGGGAGGATGACTTGTATTATCTCGCACCCAAATGTGCTCGTACGGGGAGGGGGGTACAAGCTGTATTACACGGGTCTGCTCAGAGTGAGCTACGGCTCAAGGCTAGCAGTGCTGCCCTAGGCTGCGGGTTGGCCACTCGAGGGGTCGATCGAGCAGCGGGGTGTGTGTGGAGTGTGGGGATCTGAACTGGAGTCTGAGTATGAAAAAACCCAGCCAGAGAGCGGAGTCCAGAGATCGATCGATCCTCTTCATTCTACCTCGGCGCCCCATTTTATAGACCAAGGGGAGGTCCGAGGGTACAGGATCCTAACTGTCGTAGTATGGGCGGCGCGTCCGTGGCACAGTGCCGGCGAAGGGACATCGAGCACTGTGCTGGCATGGCCTTCCGTCCTTCTGGCGCTCCGGGTCGTAGTGGCAGTAGAAGTCGCCGCGGCACGTCGCGGTACAGCTTCCGCAGACGGGCACGAATCCCACAGCCGGAGCGAGACGGGGCGGATAGGACGGGCCCCATACTGGAGTTGTTGGAGGAAGGGGTCGAGCCCCTCGGTCGAGGGGGGGTCGAGCCCTGCGTGGTTCTGCCGTATTCCGGAGTCGTCGTCGAGGGCCGTACTGTTCACGTTTCGAGGGGTGCCGCTAGAGTCCGTACTCGCGTCGTGGCGACAGTGGCGGCATAGTTGACGGGAATCGGGGACATGACAGAGAGTTGTTGGATTTGACTGCGGACGCTGGTGTCCATGGCGTTAGGCGGATTTACTTTAACCCATGCCGGGAGCAGTTGGGCTGATCGAGCCTCCCGTGCGGGGGTCGTTCGTCTGGTCTCTGGTCCGTCACTTGGCGTCGAGGTAGGGTCGGAGCAGAGGCCGAGTCGGGGGGATCGAAGTAGAGGCCGAGGGGTCGTTCGTTCGACCCCTCGTCCGTCACCTGGTGTCGAGGTGGAAGCCGGGGGGTCGTTCGTTCGACCCTCGGTCCGTCATTCGACGTCGAGGTGGAGGCCGAGGGGTCGATCGTTCGGCCCCTCGTCCATCATTCTGCGTCGAGGTGGAGACGGAAGGGTCGTTCGTTCGACCCTTCGTCCATCCCTTGGCGTCGAGGTGGGCCGGCCCGCGACTGGTAGCCACAGTTGGTGTAGAGGGCCTTCGAGTGATGGGCCTTACTTTACTCACTTGAGCAGTAGGCTGGTCCTGCCTTAAAAGGGTTGTTATGTTTAGCGTTAGTTTATCGAAGGGTTTAGGGTACCACTTATCTTCGTACCCGACAGGAGTGTCATTAGATTCTTCATCAATTATATTTTTCTAAATTTTTATAATTTTTTATATAATTTTAGTTAAATTTGAGATGCTTTAACTATTTACGATTTTTGGAAAAACTTATAATTTAAAATGGAAGCAGTACATGAGTTATTTTTTTTACCACAAAATATATGTTCTAGAATTAGCAGGATATATACCTGCTATTTTAGGATGAACGGGTAAACAGTGTCCTTGCAGCCTTGGTCGCCGGCCGCCGGCTACCAATGGAATTAGAAATTGTACTGTAGAATGCACTGACGTGCATTGGTATGCGTATGTATATGTAGTGACATTTGCATCGCAAATATCGTTGAAAATAACATGACAGGCTGGCCAAATTAAATTAAATGGCTAAACGCACTGACTTTTCACCTTACATAGTACTATTTCCATTTCTTTTAAATTTGAGCTCAAACGAGGGCAGGTAGTCAGGTACTGTAGTGGTACGGGGGCACCACAGAAGACAAAACAAGAAGGTGTCATACCATACCGTATACCATACCAGGAAGGTCGCTAATATAAAAAGCTCGGTTTGACCGGCTCCCCTGATTTCCGAGTTTATCCAATGCAATAATCCAGCAAAATTTGAATCGGTGCCGGGGCAGATCGATTTATTTACCGGCACTTGGAAGCTGCGTCGCCTATTTAAGCAGCCCGAGCTCGCTGTTGGCCACCACCCATCGTCGCACGCCCAGTCCACGGCACGGCACAAACAACACAAGAGCTAGCTTTTGTGTTAGGGTGCGCAGCGGAATCCGGCCCGACTCGTTATACCCATAAGCCGGCACCCCCCTATATTAGGTCTTGGGCCTAACTCCGTCACACATCGGACCCAACTCCGGCCCGACGGCTCGTCACATGTGAGCCTTGAGATTTAGGATTTAGGTTTTTCCAACCATGGGCTTTGATACCACTTGTTATGGTGCGTAGCGGAATCCGACCCGACTCGCTATACTCACGAGCCGACACCCCTCGGGCCCAGGTCCACCGGAGCCCACAACATATCAGGTCTTAGGCCTAATTCAACCTAAAAGACTAGCCTGATAGGTGAGGGTTACCCCCGTCTTATAGGTTGTGCTCTCTCACCATCAATTACCGATGTGGGACTAAACCCAACACTTTTGCCCCTGCAGAGGCCAGCTAGATAGCTAGGGCGCCAACTGTTTCAGAGATGGCGTCCGGGCAGCAGCAGCAACACCTCCCTAACGTGCCGAGATGGACCCGAGCCCGCCGCGGAGCCGCCAGGCCCACGGGGGCGGCGGCGACGCGCACGACGAGGACGACGCGGAGTCGGCGCTCGGAGGGTCGTCCATACGCAGCACCGACGGGTCGTTCTTCCCCTTCGGCAGCGGCCGCTCGTTCCCGTTCCCGCTGCCTCGTCAGCCCTCGGTTGAGATCAGCGTGGTAGCGGCGGCGAACGGCACCGGTGGTAGTAGCGTGGATGCCCCCCTTGTGGCCCGCGAGAAGTCGCTGCGCCGGACCGACGAAGGCGTGGTGATATCCTGGGAGGACCTGTGGGTGTCGGCGGCCGGCGGTGGCAAGAGCGGCCGCGTGCCCATCCTCTGCGGCCTCAACGGGTACGCGCGCCCCGGCGAGGTGCTCGCCATCATGGGCCCGTCCGGCTGCGGCAAGTCCACCCTTCTAGATGCTTTGGCAGGTACGAACCGAACCAACGTGGAGAGGAGAGATCATCATATACACCCACTGCACACGTGATGAATCTTATAGTATAATCATCATCATTATTAATTAAGAGATCGAGATCATTCTGGATTTCTCGCACATCGATCATATAGTACACCATTTTGTACACTGCAGGAAGGCTGGGTTCTAACGTGAGCCAGAAGGGAGACATTCTGATCAACGGGCGGAGGCAGAAGCTAGCCTACGGGACATCTGTAAGTGCATGCATCCATGAGATCTCATACAATACAACGTCCTCCTCATGACGGATAAACGAACTCATGTACTGTACGTATACTGCTGCAGGCGTACGTGACCCAGGACGACGTCCTGATGACGACGCTGACGGTTCGCGAGGCGGTGCACTACTCGGCGCAGCTGCAGCTGCCGAGCGCGATGCCGGCGTCGGCCAAGCGTAAGCGCGCGGAGGAGACGCTGCGGGAGATGGGGCTTGAGGCGGCGGCGGACACACGCATCGGCGGGTGGATGCACAAGGGCATCAGCGGCGGGCAGCGCCGCCGCGTGAGCATCTGCATGGAGATCCTCACCCGCCCGGCGCTGCTGTTCCTTGACGAGCCCACCAGCGGCCTCGACAGCGCCGCGTCGTACCACGTCGTCAGCCGCATCGCGCGACTCGCGCGCCGGGAGGGCATGACCGTCGTCGCCGCCGTGCACCAGCCCAGCACCGAGGTGTACGGCCTCTTCCATGGCCTCTGCCTGCTCGCCTACGGCAGGACCGTCTTCTTCGGCCCCGCCGCCGACACCAACCAGGTACTACCACCATACGTAATTAATTCATTAATTAACACTACTTATATTAGAACAACGTATATCCATCGATGATTGTTGACTTGTTGCTTGTTCCCGTGGATTGCATATATATACTAATAACATAATAAAATATATAAAATGGAAACGGCGGCTAAGTGCGCGCGCCAGTTGTTTATAGAAAGAAAAAAAGAACCTCGTGATATTGGAGTAGTTATATATGGAGTGTGTGTCTATTGGGCTGCCTGCCTGGCTGACAGAGGACGTACATGTTAAAAAGTAGCAATTCTTTAATTTTTTTGTCAATTTGCCAAGGAGATCCAAACACCGTTCGATAGTCATTCACTCGATCGCTCGTCTATCTAGTTAGAAGGATCGAGATCGCTTACAAGGCTGCCGCCGTTCAAAAATAAACCGTTGCGCTTGCGCGCTATTGCCCAGTCGACGGAAAACAGACAGCTTCTCAGCCTAGGCCGTCGATTCCCGATAGATCACACGGCTCGGCGCTTGTAGATGCTAACCATAGATTTTTGACGGATTTTACGAAATTCGGTAATTTCGGGGGTAGCCGATTTATTTTTAATACCAAATTAAAGTTGAAAGCCATGTTTTTGAGGGGGTCCTGTCCATTTCTTGGCGATTGACATGAAGGAAGCGTGTAGAACTAATAATATTTATGGTTTGAATCACGGGAACATTCGTTTTTTTGGTAGGAACAAATTTATGGCTAGCTCTGCATTCGTCAACAAAAGCACGTAATGCATCGCGCCCAGACAGTGACCCAAACCGGTTTGGCGTGTCACTGTTTGTTGCCAATAATGAGTAATCTTGTGTGGATTGTTATGGAGAAATAAACGTAGACGCTCAACACGTAAACCCTATCCTTATGAGCACCTTCAAATGACTGAGCCGACAAATCTTGGAGTTGACGAAGTCACCACAGCCGTCTCGCTGTCGACGGGAACGTCGCCTATCACTTAGCTTTGCATTCGTCAACACAAGCACGTAATGAGTAATCTTGTGTGGGTTGTTATGGAGAAATAAACGTAGACGCTCACAACACGCAAACCCTACCCTTATGAGCACCTTCAAATGACTGAGCCGGCAAATCTTGGAGTTGACGAAGTCACCACAGCCGTCTCGCTGTCGACGGGAACGTCACCTATCACTTAATGCATAGCACCGAAAAATTTCTGGAATAAATCCAGAATAAAGTGCCGCACCCAGGATTTGAACCCTGGGTAGGAGCCCCCCAACGAATGGCATTTGCCATTGCGCCGTGAACCCCTTAACAGATATAGTGATTATATTACAACAAGTGGTTTAGTATAAAACTTAACACTGCATTAGGTAAACAACTGCGCAAGAGAAGTCCGCATACAACAAAAGTTTCGCCGTGACTAGACCAGGAGGAATTAGGCCACTTCTCGTTCAATTCTTTCCAAGGGAAGTTGTATAATTTCTAAATTGCATTGACCAGTCGCGATTAGGGGGGCGAAGACATTATTAGCAACAAAACACGCGTCTTGGAGATGGTAGTTGCGAACGAATAATAAGAACCAAGGAAATTGACATGAACGTTCGGCTAGTGGTCAATGATTGACAGATACTTGTTGAACTTAAATAACAGCAGATGATTATATTATAGTGCCTTGTTTGTTTTGCTTTTGCACGCACCAAAATATTCAGCCATACATACACATCGTCTGAAACCTCAGTTGATTTTCAGGACTTGGAGTACAAAACTCACACTGACAGAATAGTAGTGTCCTAGCTTAGTAATTAAGACATAGGTGCCACTTTCAAGATTACAAATTACTCAACTTGCATTTAATTTTTCGCAGTTCTTTGCTGTGAGCGGATTCCCCTGCCCATCACTGATGAACCCTTCTGACCACTTCCTGAGAACCATCAACAAGGACTTCGACAAGGTGAGCACATCACACGACTTCTAGCTAGCTAAGGATCAGTATACCTAATAACGATACGCTAGTACGCACCTGAAAGCTTCGCTTTGCATACTCACTTGCCAAATGCATTGTGTTTGTCAGGATATCGAAGAAGGCCTGAATGGAGAGATCAAAATGACCACTGCTGAAGCAATTGACACGCTGGTGAACTCGTACAAGGCCTCAGCCTACATGGAAAAAGTGACGAGGCAGATAGCCGACATACGCGAAATCGTAAGTCATGCATCACATTCTGTTCTGTGCATGAGGGCATGCAGGCAGGAGTTTACATTGCCCAAGAGCCCTGTACAGTATCTTGCACATTTCCTGCCCCTGCACGTACCGTCAGAGCCCAAATTCACAAGTTTTTTATGGCCTTTTTAATTTGCAGGGAGGGGCGGTGGTGAAGAAGGAATGGCAGACGAGTTTCCTGACGCAGTCCTTGGTGCTCACCAAGAGGTCCTTCGTGAACATGTACAGGGACCTGGGCTACTACTGGCTGCGCTTCGCCATTTACATCATGCTGTGCCTCTGCGTCGGCACCGTTTTCTACGACATCGGCCACAGCTACGGATCCATCCTGGTGAGTACTATGAATGTCCGTCACTGTAATTCTGCATGCATTCATCCCGGGGTCAAATAATAATTAATAAAAAAACAATCTGCAGGCTCGTGGCTCCTTGCTGAATTTCGTCGCCGCTTTCCTCACGTTCATGGCCATCGGCGGCTTCCCGTCTTTCGTGGAGGACATGAAGATCTTCGGGCGGGAGAGGCTGAACGGGCACTACGGCGCGGCGTCGTTCACGATCGCCAACACGGTGTCGGCGGCGCCGTACCTGGCGCTCATCTCCGTGGTGCCAGGCGCCATAGCCTACTACCTGGTGGGCCTCCAGAGCAGCTTCGGCCACTTCGCCTACTTCGCGCTGGTGCTCTTCACGACCATGATGGTGGTGGAGGGGCTGATGATGATCGTGGCCAGCGCGGTGCCGGACTTCCTCATGGGCATCATCACCGGCGCCGGCATCCAGGGCGTCATGATGCTCAATGGCGGCTTCTTCCGCCTCCCCAACGACCTGCCCAAGCCCGTCTGGCGCTACCCCATGTACTACGTCGCGTTCCACAAGTACGCCAACCAGGGCCTGTACAAGAACGAGTTCCTGGGCCTCACCTTCCCCAGCAACAACCAGCAGGCCGCCGCCGCCACCGTCTCCGGCGGGCAGATCTTGACGGACTTCTGGCAGGTGGAGATGGGGTACAGCAAGTGGGTCGACCTCGCCATCCTGGGCGGGATGGTCGTGCTCTACAGGGTGCTCTTCTTGGCCATAGTCAAGCTCACGGAGAAGGTGAAGCCCATGATCAAGGGATTCAGGTTCAGGAACACCGCACCGTCCGCGCACGTAGCCGACAAGGGCTCCGGCAGTCCATGAATAATATATATATATATATATCCACGCCAAGGCCGACGATCGACGGCACGGCCGGTGCCAATCAACCGACAACCGTAGATATGTATAGCTACTCAAGGGCTAGTACTGCAATTCATACGCAAGCGAAGTACGTGCAATCTTGTCATCTTCTCATTGACAACGTGGGCATATATTCCAAGCTTGCGTAATGCTATAGTTTAATATTAGGGCTGTTTATTCCCGGCAAGATGGGATGGGTTTGTGAGACTTTATTCTATAGAAGCTTGAATTAATATATGTAGTGCGGCATATATATATATATATATATATATATATATATATATATATATATATATTGTGTGTGTGTGTGTGTGTGTGTGTGTGTGTGTGTGTGTGTGTGTTGTGTGTGTGTGTGTGTGTGTGTGTGTGTTTGCTTTATTGGTATTATATTTGTTTGTTCTATTTGCCTCTATTTCATTCCAATTTTCCATGGCCGACTACATATGCATGCCATTTTAAATAAGGGGATAACGGGAGAAATCCATTATCGGACATGAGTTTGTTTTTGGCAACCGAACTAAAAAAACCACTGAACTGTGTATATACAAATTAGCGTTCTAGCTAGTTTTGTATTTTCTAAAAGTAGTAAAAACTTGTTTGCACTTAAAAATCATAACAAATTTATTTTAAATCATAAATATGAAAAAGTAATACTTCTTTCTGAAACTAAAATGTATCTAATAGTGTTTTATGATTGTCGTTATGCATGTTATTTGTTTAATTGACATTTTGTGCAACATTAAACCTAGGAATCAACCAAGAAAAATTCATATTCTGTTTGGACAGCAGGACCAACTCCAATTCTCTGGAATCGGAAGAATCGGTACCAAAGGCATATCGTGAAAGGTTTCAGCCTTGGAATGTTTCCATAGTTCTGCACTTTTTGCTTGGAGCAAGCGAAACAGCTTCAAGCTGTGGTTTCCATAGTGATCAACCTTTTTTTTTCTAATTATCATATTTATTAGTTGCAAAACATTAAAACGAGTTGTATTGAAGTTATTTTTGGTCCACAAAAAGTTCTAAATTTTTTAAGTATATAAAAATATATTGTTTCTAGGGAATCAGAATCCAGCCCATTAGACAAACGGTCTCATGCATAAATGGTTCTGATTCATCACCAGAAATATTTTTTAAAAAAAAATCTAGAATATATATATTCCGACGAGCCCTGCAGTAGTAATAATCCATTCAATACCATGCAGATTTTACTGTCATTTACTAGTTCGCATTAATGGTGGTTCGTGCGTATGATACGGAGAGTCGCATGCATGGGATTTGATGCTCCCGCAGGCAGATACATGTCCACTTTAATTCCATCATGGCACGTGGGAGTAATATTTTAGAAGAGGTGACCCAAATTTTATTACTGAACACAGTTGGGTATGCAAGTGAATTCCGAGATTAATGATCTCATTTGATATTTACAATAAGTATGTGCTTTATTGGAGTAAAAAAATTATTGTAAGGCGTGAAGAACATAATCATTTTTCTGACTATTCAACATGTAGTATTTATATAATGTACTGACAATAATTATATTGGAGTACATGATCTACTTGTGTCATGTGATTTACATGATATACTTCATTACCTCATGCCAGTAGTATTTATACAATATCCATGATCTACTCGAAGATGCTTGACAAATGTCGTACAAATCAAACACCAAATTAACTAAAAATTCTTTTCTCGTCTAAACTATATGCTCAGTAGTTACATCTGAAACCATAAAAAATAATCACATGAGGGTTTTATATTACTGTTGGGTTAAATAAAAAATTCTCATTGGACGGACATTTTTTATTACTGATTGTATCAATAAGCAAATGGATTAATTATTTCAAGTATATTAAGGTGTAAATTCACTACTAACACTATAGTTAGTAATTTTTTATTATTGGACATATAACCTTTATGTGGGAAAATATTCATACATGTCTTGTGTAGTTTTGTCTGCGCCAGTACAAAATTATTCTGATGTGGTCGTCGAGAGGTAAATTCACATGCGCTAATTCTTTTATACATGTCCAGGCTAATGTACTGCTAGGTTAAATAGAAATTCTCATTGGTAGGACATTTTTTATTACTGATTACATCAGTTAGCGAATGAATTAATTACTTGACGTATGATAAGGTGTAAATTCACTACCTAACACTATAGTTAGTAATTTTTTATTATTGGTAGAATAACGTTTACTTGGGAAAAGATTTGTCTGCGTGTAACAAAATTATTACGATATGGTCATCGAGAGGCAAATTCACATGCGCTCAAACAGGATAATTTATTGCTCATTGGACATGACTGAATTATTTTCTAGTCTAGAATATACTACCATTAATAAAAAAATGTGGATTGTAGTGGGATGTAGTGAATTTGCACCTTAATTTGCGTGAAATAATTATTTCTTTTGCTAATTGATACAACCATTAATTAATAAAGTTCCAACCATTTAGAAAATATTAGTTCACCTATCTCATGTAATAAAAAAAGATATGAAAAATATTTTGCATTATACAACTATTTTACTCGGTTAGACTATACGTTGAGTAATTATATCCAAAATTATGAAAAAAAAGATAATCACATGATATTTTTTATATTACTGTTGGGTTAAATAAAAATTCTCATTGGTGAGACATTTTTTATTACTGAATGCATCAATTAGCGAATGAATTAATTACTTATGTTAAGGTGTAAATTCACTACCTAACACTAGAGTTAGTAATTTTTTAGTACCGGTAGAATAACCTTTACGTGGGAAAAAATTGAGACATGTCTTGTGAAAATTTTGGTTTGTTTGAGCATAACAAAATTATTCGGACATGGTCATTGAGAGGTAAATTCCCATGCGCGTAACAAAAGGGATAATTTACTGCCACTGTACATCACTGAATTATTTTCTAGTCTAGAATATACGACCATTAGTAAAAAATGTAGATTCTAGTGGGATGGGGTGAATTTGCACCTTAGTTTGAGTGAAATAATTATTTCATTTTCTAATTGATACAACCAGTAATTAATAAAGTTCCAACGTTTTAGAAAATATTAGTTCACCTATCTAATGTTATAAAGAAAGATTTGAAAAATATTTTGCATTATACAATTATTGGTTAGACTATACGATCAATAATTATATCCAAAATTTTGAAAAAAGATAATCACATGCGATTTTTGTATTACTGCATTGTTTAATAGAAATTAATTACTTGATGTATGAAAGGGTGTAAATTCATTACCTAACACTATATTTAGTAATTTTTTATTACTGGTAGAATAACCTTTACTAGGGAAAAAAAATGTGTGCACGTAACAAAATTATTCCTATGTGTTCATCGATATGTAAATTCACATGCGCTGATTCTTTTATACGGGAAGGTAATGTACTGTGCACAAGATATGACTGAAATTTTTTCTCGTCTGGAATATAAAACCATTAATATAAACAATCTGAATTATAGTGGGATTAAGGGAATGTACACCCTAATTTAGGCGAATTAATTAATTCCTTTGCTAATTGATACAACAACTAATTAAGAATGTCCGACCATTCCGAACTACTAGTTGACATATCAGTGAGAAAAAAGTTTCTAAAATATTTTTCACGATACAATTATTTAATCGGCGAGTAGCATGTCCGCCGGACCAGGAGAAGAAGCAGTCATGCCGCCGGTCATGAAAGGAGCTTGGCCGCGCCACCATCAGTGCTTGTTGGAGGGTCGACTAGATGGCTTCCTGATCGTAGGCAACCAATTTCCATCCCGCCGCCGACGCCTCTCGCCCACCCAAACCCGTACGGCAGAAACAGAAGGGAAAGGGGGTGGCACACCAATTTGTCGCCGTCGCCGGCGAAGCGCAGAGGGAGGAGGAATGCCTCGCCCACCTATGATATGAGTTGACGAAGGGGAAATTTAGTGTGACAAAATAAAATAAAAATCTAAACAAACGTTCACCATCAGGCACTTGGGGAACATATCCTCGGCGACGTTGAGTACTCGCGTGACCATGGTATGCCGCCGCCGGATGCACGGGAGGGACCTTGCCAGCCAGCCAGCTACCCGTCCGACCCACGCCACCGTCTCCCTCCGCTCTCTCCCCCAGCTCTATGCTCTGCACCACCTCCACATAGTGCTGCCCATGTCAGCCACCCAGCCACATGGCTGTCTCGTGCCCAAGCTCCCTCCGCTAGCAATCAGGGCCATCGCTGGCGTCATGCACTAGTGTTTTGCTCGATAGGCTGCTATAAATAAACAATCAGCAAGAGCTGGATTAATGCGGTCTTTATGGTTCCCATATTTAAAAGATTTGAATGCGGACATTATGGACCGGAGCGGTATAAAAGACCTACCTTTTATTCCACTTTGTGCATGGAGTAATAAATAAGATGAGTGATATTAGTCGTATTAATTATTGATATGTTGCCGGAGACGGATGGCGCTCTGCCGGGTGTTGAATGTAATTTGAAGCCCAGGCTGTAGAATAGTAGATACATATATAATATATATATATATATATATATATATATATATATATATATATATATATATATAGGGAGAGTATACTTTGTAGCTAGCTACAGAATACCCTATTCTGTAGCCAAGCCAGTCCGACTCGCTACCCATGAACTAGGCATGCACGATGCATGTGGACCAGGAGGCGTTCCTTTGGGGTCCGGCTACAAAATAGTTTATTCTATAGCTAGCTATGGAGTAATAGTTCCCTATAAAAGTATACTCTGTAGCTAGCTACAGAATACCCTATTCTGTAGCCAAGCCAGTCCGACTCGCTACCCATGAAGGCCATGTAATTAAGCCGGGGTGACAACCAATTTCTGGAGGTTATTGCTGTGTTATAACCGTAATTAATTCTCCTTGAATAGCTCACGTTGATTTCGGAATGTCTAGTTGACCTGCGATATGCATGCAAGGAACGTAACCATGACTCGATCGCTTACTATAATCACGAATTGGAAATTACCATATGAACTAATTACCTTAGGTAACAAAGTTACTATAAATACGGTCAAAAACAAAGTTACTATAATTATTAGTTGCCAAGATGGTGTCAGGAACCACTCGTGTTAGAGAAAATTTTACTATTGTGTACTAATTACAATAATTTGTATGTTCGAGACGATAATTAGGATATGTTGTTTACTACCACAATTTAGCGCCATGGACCATGGTGCTGTATGGCACCGCAAGCGCTTCATGCATTTGAGTTTACGAGAATATATTATGAGCTTTAATTTATGGTCGTGGCACATGTAAATGTTCATGGTACGAGAATACAACATATATAACCTTGTTCCCCCAAAAATAGTAAAGTAAATAGGAATGGGTTAGGAGAATACTCTACATGCTATGGGTAAGTGAAGAGCAGTATACAAGTTGAACTAATGTACGTTCATGTGTTACGAGAATCTGAGCATGGTGACAAAACCAATTTTATCGTAAGCTAATTAAATAATTTGAATTTCTTGGACAAAATTAGCTTTAGAAAAGATTTATCATAATATGTCATGAACTAGTTACTATAACAATGCATATTTACGAAATTTCTGTTTATGACAATACTAATAATATTTTCAAGAATTTATACTAATTATATTTACGAGAATTCTTATTATGAATTTTTCTCTAACATATGTAACTAATATAAATGGGTATTATGAATACAAATATTTATAGGATTTTTGGACTATGATGATGATAAAAAATAATAAGAATGATCAAAATTACTATAATAACATAGCATAAGTTACATCATATTTATATTACCAGAATTCTGCTTACTATGCTTACGGCAATACAAACATTATTTACAAGAATTTTCATTAAGAAAATTTACGATAAGGCTCTCGTTCACGCATCGGCTCATCCTGCGCAGCTTCAGCAGGCATAATCATAAGGTCATAACAAGGATAAGTAGACCATCGCAAAAAAAAAAAACAAGGATAAGTAGACTAGTACTCCTAATCCATATACATGATCCCCGTTGAAAAAAATATAGAACAGTAACCGGCACACATATCATATATCATTGCTCGTATTGAGGATGGGAAACTCCTTTGCACATATCAATGATTTGAGGTGGCCGTATGTACATCAACGCCACAACGGGGGAGCTCCGGACTGGCCGCCCCCTCGACGGGTTCTTCGTCGATCACAGGATTAGTCGTCGCCCAGATCTGCCATGGGAAGAGGGCTGCTGGGGGTACCTCGGTCCTCCTTTCATCAGCTTCTTGTACGTCGGCAGCATGGAGAACTCAGAACTCTGAATCTTGCCATGTCTTGATCAGCACATCGATGACAGTGTTAGGAAATAACAAAAAATACAGTCAATCCCACTCATAAATGTCTGAACCAATCATGACAAGAAACGAAAAGAAGCTCACGAACCTGCAGGCAGTCCACTTGTAAGGGATCCGTGTGTGGTGTTTGCGTGCATTGCCGTCTGCACGTCCAGCCTGTTGTAGTACTTCTCGGCGTAGGCCTCCGCGTGCAGGGGTCGTAGACGAAGGACCGGCGGCGGATGAGGGTGTTCTTGAACCTCAGGACGGTGGCGTTGTACCTGGCCGCGACGCACGACGGCGTGTAGATGCTGTACTGGTCAATGTCCCCAAACTCCTGGTTCATGGCGCGGTTGCAGAAGCGCGAGATGTTGCTGCTGCTGAAGTTGCACGACTTGAGGATGGACTTGTAGGGAGGGCGGGGCCGCCGCCGAGGTCCACGCGGTTGAGGTCGACGCCGGATGGAGCGTGAGCAGGGCCGGCCATGGCCTAGCTAGCGGCCTTCATGCTGGTGGTCTCTGCTGGGCTGCGAATGGGGGCTGCTGGTCCGCCGTGTGCCGAGCCACCGCTGCGACAACGAGCTCATGGGATCGATGCATGCATGAAGCAGATGAAGTGACTGATGAACATAATCTAAAACATGTCCACCATGGAGTTTTGTTGCTCACCTAGCAACTAGCATCTCGCTCAATCAGACATTCGGACGGGATCAGCCTGCCGGGCACAGGACGAAGCAAAAGTGGTGCGATAATTTTGTGGCCAGTAAAATAAACGACGGAAGCAGTGTTTATGGGCGGGAATTTAGGGGAAATGGACCAACGTTAGTTTGGAAGGTGAATTATTGCCGGTTATTAATTGAGATATGCATGCAACGGCTGGGTGTGCCACGTTGTCAATCGGGTCCGGCTATAAAATAGTTTATTCTATAGCTAGCTAAGTAATAGTTCCCTATATATATATATATATATATATATATATATATATATATATATATATATATATACCCTAAATAGAGTACTAAATATGTTGGATTCAAAGTATAACAAAACTAATTTAATTTGGAGAGCTAGTGATGTCATACTAATGATAAAGAGATTCAATTGAGCCATATCTAGTTCTTCGATGAATCCAGTTCAAATTTGTGGCCGCCACAATGGACTGTTGGGTCAGATTGCAAATGTTGGTTCACGGCTATGACGAGAGAAGGCGCCAAGGCTGCGCACATCTGGAAGCAACGGAATGCGGTTATATTCAGACAATCAAGATGCACGGCACATGCAGTGTTCATGAAAATCAAGGATGTCTGCTCTCTTTGGTCCATGGAGGGAGAATCCTTCGACCTCTTTTAGATCGCAGTTTGTTTTTGAATATTTAGTTAGCCTAGAGTTCTCAACCATTGCATTAGTCTGCTGTATCTGGTAGCGTCTCTCGCGCTTGTAAGAGGGTTGCATGACCCCGAAACCTCTCCCCTTCTTAATTAATGATATGCCGGGCAACCGGTTCTTAAAAAAAAAGACAAGCATGGACTCTTACCTATACAATAAGAATGTGCTCCAATCGATCGTAAGATAGGTTGTGGGTGTCCATTTGTAAGGTCGAGAAGTAGTATTTGTGCACCATTTTATTTATCTACTTGTCTGAACTTTGGAAAGAATAATAATAGAAAAGGCAGTGGTGGTCTCTTCGCGATCAAGGTGCTCGATCTGAAAACCACGTGTGACCTGGCTGGCCTTCACTTTCGTCCAGTCATCATGCAGGCAACACAATGAACGGGCCGGCTGGCGGCTGCTTTGTCCGCAGTCCCGGCCGGACGCGGCACGATCGAAATCGAACTCTCCAGACGCCGGCCGGAGAAGCCAAACCGGCGAGCGATGCCATGCATCAGCTAGCCAGAGCTATCTAGCCGCCGCGCAGCCGTGACGATCGACGACATAATTAATGGCCGAGATCGAAGAACAGCCTAGCTTGGGAGATAACGGGCCGTATCTCCCGAGGTTTGGAACAGGCCTCACTCAGACACTCACACTCTCATACATAACCTTAATTAATTTAATTTAGTGTCCGCTAGAGGAATACGGAAGGACACGCCTCGTGAGTCGTGAAGTAGATACACTGTAGGATTGTACGCAGATGGTAATTAACGCGGCGATGTGGATGTCGTCGATCAGTTACTTTGGAGTTTAGCGAGACATGGCTTGCCTCTGCTTTTACATACATTTGCCTACAAAAACGCGCCGTGGATCCCAGTTAGAGTATCGTCGCACACCTTATTTCTCTTCCTGAGTGAGATCCGAGTAGTAGTAGCTAGCTCGTGTGGACGGTGATGGCAATGGTGAAGCCAAAGGCAGCCTCCATTGTCGTTCTGGCTATGGTGCTGCTAGTAGTCCTTGCGATGGTGTCCCTTGTGGCGGGGAAGAAGGGGACTACAGGATTCGCAACTTTCTACACCCCAAGCTACACACGTACGTCCGATCCGTCCCAATTAATATAATTAAGCTGCTTCATCGATCAGTACTCATCATCGCTTGCGTGCATCTTGTAATGCAGCGTCGGCTTGCTACGGGTACCAGGACATGGGCACCATGATCGCGGCGGCGAGCCAAGTCTTCTGGAACGGGGGCGCGGCCTGCGGCGACCGCTACGTGGTCAGTTGCAAGGGCGCCACCAACGACGGCGTGCCGCACCCGTGCACCGGCAGGACCGTCACCGTCCAGATCGTGGACCTCTGCCCCGACGGCTGCCAGGGCACCATCGACCTCTCGCAGGAGGCCTTCGCCGTCATCGCCAACCCGGACGCCGGCAAGGTCAAGATCGAGTATCGCAGGTACGTACCGTAAGCGTACGTCATAGCTTGACGATTAATTGACATGCATGCATGTGTATCTATGTGACGATGATCGTTCATTCATTCGTGTAGGATCTGAGTTTCGCAAGGCGACGAATATTATATACTACTTAATCCGTTTTAAATTATAGTTCGTTTGATTTTTTCAACCCTAAGTTCGACCACTTGTTTTATTCAAATTTTTATATAAAATATTATTTCTTAATAAATCGTCTACATGAATGACTTAAATTTGACTACGTTTATATAAATTTTTTGAATAAGACGAGTGGTCAAAGTTAGGATAAAAAAAGTCAAACGAATTATAAATTGAAACGGAGGGAGTACATACGAACGAAGCAGGAGTGTTTCGTCAATCAAAGAGTAAAATTAATCGACTGCGGCTTCAGAAAATAACAAGAGTTTGAAGCGAATGCGTGTGTGCTACCCAGCTACGACTGATCAGTAGTAGCTGCATGTTGTACTTGTGTGGGGAAACTGATGAGAGATGAATGAAATAAAAATGCGTCTTAATAGCGAGAAGCACATGGAAACCAAGCGAAAAATAGTATTTCCTGCAATATAAATTGGCTGCCATCGCTTTATCGTTGCTCCATCAGAATCAGAATTATACTCCGTAACATTCTATAATAGAATCTCAGTCGCTGGTGTGAAAGTGGAACCAAATAATCCCTACTGTGTTTCTTTGGAGATACTGGCCTGATGCAGGCGTAATTGGGCTTACCAGTCGAACCGGGCTACCGGTAAGCCCAGCAGCTAGACGGCCTGCTTAGTACCATAACAACATAGCCTATTAACCCAGCATTCTCGGTACAGTAGCCGGTCCCCAATTCTATTACAGCGGTCATTGATTGGAATGCAGAGAAAGCCTAACACTAGCATCGGATTTGATTCTACAAAAATGTAGGGTAGCTTATGATAATATTACAGGCACAGGTTTTGGTTCTTATGGTCATGTAGCTCAAGCGATCAAAGCACGAGGGCACGAGGAGAAAGCTTCACTTTAGTTGAATTTGTCCATGAAAGTCACACGTCTAATGAGGATGCTCACAAGTTAGTGAAAAGTTCCCTGTATGAGCCAGTAGGTAGGCATATCTAGTTTATCAGTCCGTCGAAAGAGTGTGTGTACTTTTTAGGTAAAATAGTCGTTTTGGCCACTCAACTATCACCAAAGGCTCAAATTGACCCCTGAACTATTAAAACAGCCACTTTGACCCCTCAACTATCACCGAAGCCTCAAATTGGCCCCTGAACTATCAAAACGGCCACTTTGACCCTTGAACTTATGATTTTCGTCTCAATTGCATCCATTATCCCTGATCGATGGATACATGGACAGATAAACTGTAAAAAGGTCGAAACCACCCCTCATTATTTTCTTTACTTGTTGACCGTTCACGGCGTTTCCAACCCTACCGTTTGTTTTAAAAATACCAAAATATGATTTAATGTTAGAGAATTCATAAAAAAAATGTTCTACCAAAATTTAATGTTCGAAACCGGTTTTGTTTTACCAAAATTTGTTTTACTACAATCATGATATACCTTTTTATTACTCACTTATAATATTTAAAGCATATATGATCTCATAAAATTCAAAACTAGGTTAAAGTGAAACAGTGGATGCAAATGGAGGTAAATTCTAGTCTAGCTTAACCAGGTAAACTTCATGTGTTTTGTAAAATCATATCTCATGTGGATAGCTCCTCATGAAAAGTAACTCCTCAAATTTGCATCCAGGTTATATGTTTTGTACTATATTTATGAGATTATTCTCTACTATGTACCTTCAACCATCTGTGCTCATTGATTTTTCTAAGATAAAATAATTTTTTTATGAATTTTCTAACATTAAATCATATTTTGGTATTTTTTAAAACAAATGACAAGGTTGAAAATGTCGTTAGCAGCCAACAAATAAAGAAAATAATGAGGGGTAGTTTTGACCTTTTCACAATCCATCTGTCCACGTGTCCATCGATCAGGGACAATGGATCAAACTAAGACGACAATCATAAGTTTAAGGGCCAAAGTGACCGTTTTGATAGTTCAAGGGTGTAGGGTCGAGATGGCGGACTAGAGGGGGGGTGAATAGTCTTTTCTAAAAGCTTAAGCGCAACGGCTAACCGAAACAAATGCGGAATTAAAACTATCGGTCTAACCAAGACTACACCCCTCTAACTATAACTCTAGCACCTAGCAAAGTATACTAATTGGGCTCACTAAGGTGCCAAGCTAGGAAGCTCACCTAAACAAGTCTAGGTTGCAAGGTCACACAAACCTAAGCAACTAGTACTCTAAGCACACGGGGAGCTCCTACACATACTAATAAGCAAAGCACAAAGCACCTAAGCTCACTAGCAATGCTCTCTAGCAAGACTACACAAGTCAACTAGAGAGCTCAACTTACTTAGCTACACAAACTAAGCAATGTGACTAACAAAGCTACTAAAACCAATTAGCCACTCAAGAGCTACTTCTATGCTACACAAGCAGGAAGGTAACTAGCAAGATACACAAGCTATACTAGTTACTAAAGCAACCACTAAACACTAGCAAAAGTGTGAAACAAAACTATAAGCTAGTGAATAGAGAGTGCAAACCACTGATTTGTACTGCCGGTAGTAGGACCGGTACTACCGGTGGCTGACAGGTACTACCGGTGGCTCGCTGTAGCTCCGGGATCTCAACGTAATGAGCTTTGAATCCGGATCAGAGCTTTTCCCCACACTCCTTGAGGTTGAGGGTGATGATGTTGAACTTTGCTTGGGTTGCTTCCTTACCAATTTGTAGATCGGGCGTTCGCAACCTATGAACTTTGAGGGAGAGAGGAAGAACACGAAGAACACAATAGCAAAGGATAGTTGAAGCTATCTCCACAACATCAAGCACACGAGACTCACGATTTATACCGAGGTTCGGCAACTCTACACTAGAGTTCCTACTCCTCGTTGAGGTGACCGCAAAGGTCGGAGTCTCTTTCACCTCCTTGCCTCTTCCTTGAGGCCCACACAAAGAGTGCCCAAGGTTTTCACTAAGAACGGATGGGGATTACAAACACTTCGATTGCCCTCACAAATGAACAAATCATGGGCAAGAACGAAGAACGCCTAGCCGGCTAGGATTCCAAGAATCCAAGAGCAACAAATGCAAAACCAACCGGCAAGAAGAGGAATTTGAATGCTCAAGTCGTAGATCGATCCTCTCCTCTCTCTCTAATCTCACTTCTCTCTCACAAATCTACCATGGATTGAAGTCTAGGAGCAAGGAGGAAGAGAGAGACACTCTTGGGACCCTTTTCTCAGATGTGGAAGTGGAATAATGGGGGTAACCACCGCCCCAAGGGAAGGGGCGGCCTATTTATTCCCGCAGCTCCCGACGCACTACCGGTACTACCGGTGTCCCACCAGTACTACCGGTCCAAGGAATTCGACCGTTGGAGCCTTCCGACCGTTGCACAAAGTTAGCCAACCGGTACTACCGGTTGCTCACCGGTACTACTGGTAGTTCATTTTTCAGCACATCTTCAAAGTGCCCTCGCGTGCAAGAAAACCCCACCGGGAGCTGACCGGTACCACCGGTCTTCACCGGTACTACCGGTGGGAGACCAGTAGTACCGGTGGCTCAGCAGAAAGCCACTGAAGCACTCTTCTGAGTAATCGATTTGCACAGCTTCTCTCAAATGTCTCTAGACTAGTAACTTGAGCACTCTTATCCTCATCAAGCTAGTCTATTATGCATCCCTCTTGATAGTACGGCTTTTCCTATAACTCAACCCGGTCAAACACTTCTCTAAACCTCTATGACCGGTGAAATGAAATGTTCTAAGTTATATCTTTGCCTTGTGCATTACATTTCATCTTCTTCTCCAATGTTGATGCAACATACGCACCAACCTATCACAAATGATATGATCCACTCCATATCATCACGTGACCGTGTTGGTTCATCGATCTTGACCTCACTTGCTCTTCACCGTTGCGTTGGTCCATCGACGCCAAGCATCACTCGCTTTCCCTTCACACTTGCAACCGATCCATTAAGTCAAGCCTCATCTTGATCTTCTCCACCTTGATCACATGACTCCATATCATGTACCATGTACAATAAACTCCTTCATCACCAAGTTGAGCACCATCAATATGCACAAGCCATCTCTCCACCATGACTTTATTGGTTGCTCACACTTGTGTACCTAAGAACTAAATCACCTGTGTGTCTCACATTAAACACATATTAGTCCACCTAAGTTGTCACTCAATTACCAAAATCACACAAGGACCTTTCAAAGGGCCAATTTGAGCCTTCGGTGATAGTTGAGGGGTCAAAGTGGCCGTTTTGATAGTTCAGAGGCCAACTTGAGCCTTCAGTGATAGTTGAGGGGCCAAAATGGCTATTGTGCCTACTTTTTATTCCCAGATCACTTAATAAAGTTTGAGATTCTAAAAAAACTATTAACCTAGAATTCTCAGTATAGTAACCAATCCCCAATTCTATTCCCGCGGTCATTCACTGGATTCATATCCAATGAATGATCAGCTCCTCCGCGACTTTCCTTATTTGAAAAAACATAATATCAGTTGTTCATTGACCTGATCCAACCCTGCAATCTTAGCACAACGACTCCTCGGGTTAGCAACCGTGTCAGTAAACGGTTGACCTCGTCAAGAAGATTAATCCCAGCCTATGAAACAAAGAACACAAGCAAGAACTTGAACGTACGTAGCTCAAAGATTGGGACAAACTGCAGATGTATGATTAAGGTCTCAAAGTGGGGTCTCAACAAACCGAATAGCGGCGACTATGAAAGGCATATTGTTCTAAAGCAAAACCAAAACCATTTACGATGGTATACTAATTATAAGGTATTATGGTCGTCGCTCCCCGTGGACGCGCCCCCCTAACAAGCTCAAGGACGATACACGGCCCAACGGACCAAAAAGCGGTGACACAACATCTTGACAGATTGGGGATGCTGATTTGTTTCTACGATTCCTATTTACTCTGATGGATTTTGGTCCTCAAACCAAAGCCATTGCTTAGATTATAAAATTGCTTTCCAACCATATATGGATCGTTGAAGACGGAGTCTAGATGTGTCCTAAGTGTTCGTTTATTGCAGGGTATCTAGCTTTTGTCGGACGTCCTTATTGGTCTTATCCACCTCCACGTCTTCCTCCAAGTTTCTCATGACTCTCTCCAATGTTCCTAAAAAAAGATAACATCATTATATAATAGTCTATTCTCAAAAGTATGAAAATAGTCATTTAATAACGAGCTTACCTCTAAATTGACTTGCCGCATTCAAGATCGGGTCATGGGACCTTGCATAACAATTGGAGGATCAGCGGGTGCATATGAAGGAGTGATGTCCTCATCAGAAGCCTAGCTTGAATGCAATTGAATGAGTCTTGTTTACACCCCCACAAAGGCAGCTATGGATGCTCTAGACTCTTGGGTGGCTTCTTGAGGGCCAGTTTGGCATAGCTTCTTGTGCAACTTCTAGGCTCTACCAAATTGTTTTTACTAAGAAATGATTCTTTGCTAATTCTATGAAATGATTCTCTAAGATGAACTAGTAGGCTAAGAGCTGAAAAAAGTAGCTTCTCATGATTCACTCTACGCACAGAATCACTACATGCATAGAGTTTATTCTAGAGTAACATAGAGAATCAATTTTAGTCAGGAAATCACTTCTCATAGAGAATCAACTTCCATAGAGAATTTAGGGCAGGATAAGCTCTACCAATTTGGCTCTGACTTAAATCTCATACACTCATTTTACTTCAACCCCGTAGTACGTGTCTAATGTTGTGGCCCATCCAACGACTGAGGGCATGTTTGGTCTGTACCCAAACTTACGTGCCATAATTTGTTTAGGTATGTGTTTGATTCACTCTTGCAACTATGGCATGCCAATGAAAGTGGATTTTTAGATTCATAAACTTTTTATGTTGTATCACTTAGTTCCATATATGCCACATCAGCATGAGAAGTCCACGTGGAGGGGTATGAACCTAAGTGAAACAACATTAAAAGTTTATGGAACTAAGGTCAGTCTCAATAGAGTTTCACCAAAGTTTTATAGACATTAAATATGCTAATGTGACATTGTATTGATGAAAATAGAAATAGTGAAAGTTTAATGGAGTAGAGTGTCATGGGGACAAAATTCTTTTGCATTATTTTCAAAACATGGTTGCGTTGGAAACTGAGACATGAAACTCCCTCTGAAGATTGCATGTTTTGTTTGAGATTGACAGCATTCTAATGAATTGCGTCAAGAGTTTGATCTTCGTGATACTAGGGAGACTTTAAGGAAGAATCATCAACTTTTTATACTTAGAGGTTGCCACCTCAAATACAGCTTGGAGTTTGTGGTTATTGAAGCACTTCAACAAAGATTTTGAATGTGCTCCAGAAGTGATTGTGAGAGTTCTTGTGCTCACCCCACTAGAGTGGTGATGAACAACTCCAGTGAAATCAATATGTGGAGTGATTCTATGGTTTTAGACGGCTCAAAAACCAAGTGAAGTCTTGGAAGAGGAGCAAAGAACATTAAATCCATGAGATTAGAGGGTGATTAGTATGTCACCGGAGATAAATTTAATTTGGTTATATCTTGTACTCAATTTACTTTGTGCAAGTCATTTGAGTAGTTTACCTTCGTAGAATTAAATTATTGCATGCCAAACTTTGATGATAACCCTCACCTAGCCTAGAAAGAGTAGTATAACATTAGGGCTTTCTTGTGGTTCGTAGAATTAAATTCACCTACACCTGTGACAAGCATCATGACAACGACCAGCTCCAGAGAACAAATGGTGTATGTTCGGAAATTAAACGTATTGGTCACTTTGTTGTGCATACCCCTTCTCGAGATCTTCATTTACAAAAAAATGCACTTCACATTCCCACTGCTACAAAGGAAAAAAAAAACTTGTTTCTATTCATAAGCATTGCTAACAACTCTGCATTCCTTCAATTTTATCCTAGTCATTTTTTTTTATCAAGGAGAAGGCCATGAAGATACAGTATGTTATATCAAACCATGCGACATCAACTTGATAAAACACCTACAGAACCAACTAATAAATTGTATTATGCTCACGGATTCTGAAAGATACATCAAGAACTACCACCCACATCTTAGCCACCAAAAATTTCAGACAAATACCTAACAAAGGAAGGATTCTATCATGAAAAACAGCCTGTGATTGTTTCACATTATCAATCTCTTAGGATTTCGAGGGCATTCCGATTTGTTCGTTTGGCTTATCAGCCACAGTACAACATTTTTCTCTCACAACAAAACAGTCAAAACAGTCAAAGTCAGCTTATCAGCAGCAGAAACGATGAGCCAAACAAGGTGTTCATTCCTTAGCACAAGGCCACAAGTTAAAGGGGGTGCATACTACAAATGCAAATTGACTCATTAATTAGACTAGAAACTGATGGTGGACCAGCACCAGTTCAGGTTACAAGAAACTGATCTCACATAGATGGCCCGTTGATGCCAAGATGACCAGAAAACTTCCCCTTGCACGACGGGCAAATGCAACCAAGAGAATCAGCTTGCTGCTCAGCCACAGTGCCGAAATGCTGGAATGGGCAATTGCACCACACACACACAGATTGGAGCATGCCAACCATCTTCGAATAGGACGGAGCCCAGCCCAACTGGAACGGAGTGGGGCAGTTACCTAGCTGTGGTGCATAACCTAGCATCAATGTTGGCTCTGGTACAGGTAAAGAGTCATGCCTGCCCATGCCCCCATAAGGTGGAGCTCCAGCCGAGGCCATCCTTAGCTGTTGCTCAAAGCTTGGATACATCTGCTGTTTGGGGCCACCAAACCCGAGTTGCAAATCACACTGCTTCAAGAACAATCAAAGCTTGCTATTAGAAAACAGAATGGGCATAAACAAGCTTGATTAAATATAAGTAATAGATATGACACAACAAATAGTGCATAAACTGTACACCTATGGTAAAAAGATAGGCCTTAGATATAGTAGTAGTTACAGTTCAACTACAGCAAAAGCTTAAGGCAATCCAAGGCTAGGGTATGCAGCAGTAGGCAACAAGGGGTGACTAGACCTCCAAGGCAAGCTGGGTCTGCCTGGACGCCTAGGTGACACCTTTGAAACAGGGAAAACGACACCTTTGAAACAGGGAAAACAACACCTTTGAAACAGAGAAAGCTACACGGACACAATATATCATGCAACTCACATATATTTCAGTTATCATTTATCAAGCAAAAGAGTATCAAATTGTCCCTATTATCTAACATCATATATGTTTTAGTTATCAAGTAGATGAGCATATTTTTCCTCCATGCATATGAAGAGTATGGGCCCACAGGAATAATAGTGAATATACTAATTAAAGCAAGTTGACTACAGATCTACCACTGATGTGTGGAATTTTTTTTGGCATAATAACCCATTCAAACCTATGCAGGCTATTCCTATTAGATGATTAAATTAAATAGGTATTCACCTGATCTTGAATAATCCTGCTCAGTGGAACATCTTCAACAGCACGAACCAAAGAAGTAAAGCTACCAAAATTAGTTTGCATGGACATAAAATCATCAATAGTTCCACTTGTCCCAGTAGCAGGTAGTGAGTCACAAGAAGGACCCGCATCGTTGTATTGATTATCTAACTCACTGTCAGATTTTTCCAATGCCTCAAGCATGGAACCCTTGATATCAAAATCCAACGTGCAGTGCTCATTTGGTTCAGTGCGACTGGTGGAGCTGACAAAAGAACTCCTCATATTGTGGATATCAATATCATCAGTTGCAGTACCACCAGTAAGTGTGTTTAGGTCAGATAATGAGTAACAGTTTGCAAAATCATTTTTCATATTCATGACATTATTCAGCTGGGCCAGACTACTTTCTGTGATAGTACCATTGAAGATGTCACTATTATAAGCTTCAGCATCAAAACCAGTTTCATTACTTGTCATGTTTTGTGAGTTCACCAATGCTTCTTTGGCACTATCTTCACCTCTGTTGCCATAGTCCTTGATTTCAGGAGTCATTGAACAGGAAGAAGTGAAACAATCGACATTTATTTGAGCTCGAGGTATAGGGTCCATGGTCAAATTAGATTGATATACCATGTCATTTTTCTGGTTGACAAAATTTTCACTCCTACAGGTGTTGTTCTGGTTGGCAAAGTTTCCATCCTTACAAACATTGTCATCATTAGAAGTAGTACCGAAGCATTGGGCAATAATGGATGATCGAATAGCATCATCAGGAGTATCAGATGTTTCATAGTTTCCACCTGAAATAGGAGAAGATATTGAATCCAAACATGAATTGAGATTTACATCCATTACTCTGACACCATTTTTTATTTCACCGTCTTTCAAAGAAGACATTTCACAATCCATAATCTTGTCCTCAGCAGATTTGTCACTTTGGGAGCTTCTGGGGTTTTCCACATTGCCAGTTATATTGCCATCATCCACTTCCATACCAATAGAATTAAGATCAGGCTCATCCCTTGATGCTGAAAGTGGGTTACTTTCCAGCTGGTTATTAAAATCATGTTCTTCAGGAGAACTGACAAATTTGCCATGCAGTAGATCACAGGACTCAGAAACTTGTATGGATTGTGTCATATTAGTACACTCCATTGGAGCATCCGTGCATTTTCTTTCATCAGGATCATTTACAGCTGAAGAAACCTCTTTATGTACAACATCACAAGTTTCATCAGACCTATTGAACTTTTGGGAATAATCTGCATTGGAAAGTTCTGAACCTTTTGAGCTGACATTCTCATGAACATTCATGGAGTTGCATATACTCAATTTTCTTTCAGCATCAACAGAAAGAGAAGCTACAGCATTGTCACATGCTTCATCATGGGTTTTATGGTCTGTATCCAGACGATGCCCAGAGGAAGGCTCTCTGGCGGGATATTCTTTTATCATTTCAGCTGCATCTGTAATATCCTTAAGAGAGTCCTTATGATGCACAGAAATGAGTTCTCCAGCAATAAGTCCTTTTTCCTGTTCAGGAAGGCCATTCATCTCCTTAAGAGGGTCCTTCTGATTCACAGAGATATCTCCTGAAGATTCCTTTTCTTTTTCTTGTTGAGGCAACTCAGAAGGTTCTTTTCCCGGTTGAAGCAACGCAGAAGGTTCTTTTCCCTGTTGAGGCAACATAGAAGGTTCTTTTCCCTGTTGAGGCAACATAGAAGGTTCTTTTCCCTGTTGAGGCAACATAGAAGGTTCTTTTCCCTGTTGGGGCAAAACAGAAGGTTCTTTTCCCTGTTGAGGCAACACAGTCATCTTCTGAAATTTACATGGCACTGCCACCATGGATGTTTGACCATCAAACGGTTCAGCTGGACTCGGACCTTCATACCTTACATCTGCAACGCTGTGGCCGAAATTGCCAGATACCTCTCCAGAGGTCTTCTGCTGAGTCTTTTCGTACTTTCCATCTATGTTGGTATCCAATTCTCCAGATTTACTAACCCTGCGCCTTTTAGCTTTCCTTTGGTGAAAGGACAACTGATGTTGCATATAGGCGCTCTGGTCATGAAACGTCAAGTTGCATTTCCGGCACTCCTTTGCATTCACTTCTATTGGAGCTTCAGCCTTCTGAAGTTTTTGTTGATGAGAATCACCAAAGGGATTAAACAATGTAACTGAATTAACTGGCACTGTAATTTGCTTTTCCTCAATTGAGATGGTTTGCTGGTGAAGACCTACAGACTAATCAAAAGTACTTTTAAATTAAACTATGAAAATCCAAGCGCACAAATAAAATGCATAATCAAAACTTACATTAACATCTAGGCCATGCACTCCTGCACTGTTAATCTGAGAGGCAGTTGTCTTTGCCTCCTGATATCCAAGAAGGGACATGAGGTAGGAAGACACTTCTTTGCAAGTAGCAAACTGATGTCCTTTGGGGCTGAATGTATGATATAAGCAATCAGCACAAGTAAGCAACAGTTGTAGAAAAATAATGTGACAAATGCAATAGGCTACTAATGAAATGAGAAATCAATCAAAAAGTGCATGGGCCCAAGTGCTGTGGAAATTTATAAGCACTGTAAAGGCAGATGTTACAATGGCATACTATTCTAGGCTTCTAGCGAAGACTTGTCACAGCCATGCTTTTCATTAAACAGCTACAAAATTGCGTGATTCATATCGTTAAAAGGAAACAAATAGAAATTTTCATAGAAAAGCTATGTTTTTTTTACAATTGCATGTGTTTGTTATTGCACTAGCATCAGTCTTGATGCAATGGCAATTCACTAATTTTGCTTGTTTGGGTATGAGCCTAATTTTTTCAGATGTAAATGAAGATGATAGATGATAGATGCTCAGATACATGCAGCTCGTAGCTGTAAGACTATTGTATATATGTTTAAGCATTTGAGTGAGGGGGTATGGATCTGAGCACCACATTCCACACAGAAGTCCTATCTTCCTATTCTCAATTTCATGTTTCAGTTAAGTTGCTGACCTATTGGTGAAAGTCAACTCAATGCTAAAGAGTAAGTAGCCAATCTTTCTATGACAGAAGCACTGTTAGGCAACCATGGACCTTGAGAAAAACCATTGCATACAATCACTTTGCAACAATTTGAAACAGAATCTGAATCTACATACTCCGAAACCCTATCAAGTATCAACTGAAGCCTATACTACATTAAAGCCTGGGTAGTGGGTATAGGAACAGACCTCACATAACGGCGGCAGTTAATCCATGCGCTGCGCTCCTTTCGCTTGAGCCCAAGCAGCAGCTTCCAACCACAGGGCAGGTGGTCAGCAAACATGCCAGCATCCACGAACTTCCTCCGACGCCTCCGGCTTCCCCATTGCCCTTCCAGGGCGTTCATGAATCCCAGCAGCTCGGACTCCGACCCCAATCCAGCAGTACGCTGCCGTAGCTCCTCCCCATAGGGATCCACAAGCTCAGCGAGCCTCGCCAGATCAACCGCTACACCCTTTGGATTCAGCACTACCCTATCGGGGTCTGTCGCCACAGCAGTCGGCGGCGGCGGCAGCAGCGGCAGAGACGGCGCGGGGGCGCAGGTGCTGTTACCGCGGGCGCGGCTAGGGTTTGCGGTCGGGCTGGAATCGGAGGCGGAGCAGGGTACGAGGGGTCGTCACGCGCGAAGAGGCGTTGGAGGTGGAACACGACGAGGCGGTTCTCGGGGTCCTCCTCGATGGGGGCAGCTGGCGTAGACAAGGAGGAGGAGGCCCCGGTGGTGGTGGGAATCAGGTTGTGGGATATGTTGGTGGCAACGCGGCGGCGGGAAAAGGTCTGCTTGCGGGAACCTGCGCTCTCGTTGAAAACGGCGCGGTCGATCTTCGGGGGCGGGAGGAAATCGCCATCGCGGCGGCGGCGGGGGTCGACGGCGTAGGGCGACGCGGCAGCTAGGTCCACAAGATCCGACTGTGTCAGCGTCCGGAGGTCCACTACGGCTGCTACCTCAGTCCCCATTGCCCAGCGGCGCCGTCACCGGCGGTGGCTGGGCGGACGGAGGATTTGGGGTTTGGCTCAGGATGGGAGGAAACGCATGAGTGATAGAGGGATGCGACGGAAGACGATGGGGACGGGAGAAGTCCTGGTTCAGCACAGGGAGTGGGCCAGTGTGGGCTGAGATGTGGTGTGGTGGGGCCCGTGATCGAACGGTTACGGTGCCTTTAATTTGCGTCAAAACCCTGAAATGAATGAATACTGAACCCCACTTGTCCCACGTGGTCACAACTCGCCGCGCCGCCGCCGCCGCCGCCAGCGATGGCGCGCCGCCTCTTCTGCGCCACGAGAGCGCTCCTCCTTCCCGCCCCAGCTCCCGCGCCCGCGCCCACCTCCGCATCTTCTGCAGCCGCTGCAGAAGCGGCGGCCTCGCTCCTGCCACTGCTCCCCTGCAAGAGGCGAAAGAAGCTCCTGAGGAAGCTCAACAGCCCACGGGTCGCGCCCATCGAGCCGGAGGCAGCGCGTCGCATTCCGGCCCTCGACGTCGTGCTCGACCGCGATACGGCCTTCCGCTTCCTCCACCGCGCGCGCTCGTTCCTGGCTTCCCTCCCGCCTCCGCACCGGATCCCCCTTTCCGAGGCCGGCAAGCTGTACCGCGAGCTCGGCTTCCCCCGCGGCCGCAAAGTGTCGCGCTCCGCTACGCGCCACCCGCTGCTGTTCCACCTCCCATTCGTGGACTCCGTCCCGCACCTCGCGCTCACACCGTTCATGTGCTCGCTCCTCGAGGAAGAGCGCCGCATCCACGACGACCTCCTCCCGTCGCGGGTGCGCGCAGTCCGGAAGCTCCTCATGCTCACGGACCACCGCCGCGTGCCGCTCGCGAAGCTCCACCACTGCCGCGCTGTGCTCGGGCTCCCCGACGACTTCCGCGACCGCGTGCACGACTTCCCCGACGACTTCCGCGTCGTAGTCGACCCCAGGGACGGCCGCCACTTCCTCGAGCTCGCGCGCTGGGACCCTGCGCTCGCCGTCAGTGCGCTGGAGCGCGATTTTGTCGTTGACGAGCGCCGCGTCCGGCGCACGTTTCGCTTCGCCGTCCCACACAACCGGTTGATGCCGCTTGACGCCGAGGACGCCGACCGCCTCGACGCGGCGACCACGTTCCCGCTGGTCTCGCCGTACACAAACGGCGCGCTGCTCAAGCCATGGACGCCCGAGGCGGAAAAGTACCGCGTCGGGGTGGTGCACGAGTTCCTCAGCCTGACGCTGGAGAAGCGCGCGATGATCCACCACATCGTCGAGTTCAAGGAGGAATTCGGCCTCACGCGGCACATGTACGAGTCGTTGCAGAAGCAGAACCGCGCTTTCTACCTCGCCGGCACAGAGATGAACTGGGCCTTATTCCTCAGGGCCGCGTATGACGAAAATGGCGTGCTCAAGGAGAAGGATCCCCTCGTGCTGTTCAATGAGAAGCTGCAGCGATATGCGAGCATGAGCAAGATGGATTCCAGAGAGACCATGATTCATGCTGCAGGTTTGACTGAATAAAGTCAGCTTTCAGTTTGGCTGGCTCCTTCTGCACCTCTTGTTCTGCCGCCAGAATTCAAATGTGCTTATTTGCATCCAGGTATATACAGTTCCCCTCTTAAATTTAGTCTTCAATGCCTATTTTTTCTTCAATTGTCGTCAAGTTGGAGAATTTTTATTTTACACTGTCTGTATCAGTTTACCTGATGAATGCTCTCTCACATTTGAGAATGCACGTCTTGGAACAAATGGTCTAACTATATGTCTTTGCCCCCTTATCACATTTGATAATTGTTACTTTTTTTCATGATAAAACATTGCTTTTGGAAGAAGTGGTCTAACTATATGCGTCTTTACCCAAAGTCCACCGCATTTGATCATGTTGTGTGCCTGATCCATTGGAGAGGATTTTGAGGAGAAATGCGGGATTGGGAATAGATTGTGAGAATTGAAGAGAGAGGGAGGTTCAGGAGGGAGGAATGACAGCCCTAGGTCTGGCCGCCCTAGGACAAGTGAGGAGGATTGGCAGCTTGCTTGCGAGTGACATGGATGCCACGGTATAGAGAGCTTTATTAGGGGTTTACCTCTTCTTTCTTCTTATAATTCAATCTGATAAGGGGGGTCTACAAATAGAGGAGACATGACTTCTTACTACTATACAGCACCAAATGGTCTCACCAGGTTGATGAGGTACCCTTATCGCCAGCCCTCGTTGAGCCGCAGCTGCATCTGTTGCCGGCTGTCAATCATAGACTGGATCGGCGCATCAGATCGGACGCTGCCATGCTAGCCCATTGGAACGGACTGCAGTTGGGCTCGAACACTGGTCGCCAGGTACAGTCAGCCGAGGCAATGCTGACTCACCTCACCACCATTCACATCTTCTGTGATTGGCGCAGGCGGCAACTAGTGATCGCGTCGCACGCGATGGACGCCCAACGTCACCGCCTGGCTATTAAGCGGGTGAACCAATGGTTGAATGGTGAGTCTCTCACTCTTTGTGTCTCTTCAATTGTCAATAGTAGGCCTATGATGAACTATACTTCCGGTGCCTGAAATTCTTAGACATGAAATGCTACTCCCTCCTTTCCAAATTGTAAGACATTTTGGCTTTTCTAGATACATATTTTTTTACTATGCACCCTAGATACATAGTAAAAGCAATGTATCTAGAAAAGCCAAAACTGTCTTATAATTCAGAATGGAGGGAGTATAACACAGATGAACTTACAAGTTTAGTTCATTGAGATAATAGATGACATAGTCGAGATACCTGGAACTTTTTGGATCTCATGATTCCCTTTTTTTCTCCTTTTTCAGCATTGAACTTTAGATTTGTGCAATGGATTTCTGCAACATCAAGAAGTGAGATTGATAAGACTGCTGGCATGAATAAAGGTTGGATCTTGAAGTGAGATCAAGCTCTTAAGGACAGGTAGCAATAATCTTATCCAATCTTAGCTTATTTCCAATAGAGCATACATGAAGAAGAATATTCTGTTTGACTACGATAAATGTTTAAGGCAATGAATCAAATTTGAAGTAGTCGTGGTACATGCTATTTGAAAGAGACTTTGTCTGCAGTCAACTATGAAATATCTCCTTCTCTTGCACATTTATATTGCATCTATGGTATGAAATGTCCCCCCACCACTACTGAACAGGCTTTGCAGAAACATATTCTAGCGATATTTCATTCCTTAAATTGTCTGTTCACCATGAGATGAGTAAAGCTACGGTAGAACAGTGTTTACAATGCTTCTGAAGTTCAGATTTCTTCTTCTTAGGTAAAGCTAAAGCAGGGGGGGCTTTTGTGATATATTTGAATATATGTTGAGATTGCCGGCGCCTGCGTCCAACTATGCACCAGTACCATGGAGGCGAAGAGCACTAGCGTTGCTGCTGGGGACACAGCACCTCCAGGCCTGCTGAGAGACTTAGGCGCTGTTCACTGCAGCTGTGGCTGCGGCTAGTAACCGCACAGTCCCTGTAGGCAGAACTGCTGCAGCCACAGCAGTTGGCAGCAGAAGCCAATAATCCCTTAATTCGAGTGGAATTGGGTGAGGTGTAGGAATTGGGGTTTTGTGTGAAGTTTCCTGACAGCTGTGCTATGGTACCTGTGGGCACTGTTCGTGGTGAACAGTACAGCCTGGGTGGGTTGGCTGTTGGGCCTTGGCCCCTAAGCCCATGACAGATTACCAATATGTTGTATCTTTCGACATCTTGCTTGTATTAGACGTGTTCTCTAGTTTTGGTTAGTAGCTATTCTCTTTTCAGAAAATGTCGTCTGCTAAAAAAGTAAAAGACACACCAAGTGTCCAAACATCCTCCCAAAACAGCACCAAAGTGTCTCTTGAATCAGACTTTTTCTCTCTCTAAGGCCTTGTTTGGATGTACATGTATCTACCTTAAACCACATGGATTGGAGTGCATATTAGTTCAAATACACTCCAACACATGTGGTTTGAGAGAGATACATGCGCATCTAAACAAGGCCTAAAGAAGGAATCAACATGTTGTGGGTTTCTGTACACATACCTGTTTTGCGAGATTAAACTGATTTATGTGAAATTTCTACGTTCTAAACATGCCCTTAGGCCTTAGACAAGGCGTCATAATATACAATTGTAATTATACCACACTTGAAAGTATAAACCATTCTGACCTCATTATGCCCATTATTATCAACGTGAAATGGTCAGACATCGATTTTATTGCAGATATCACCATGGAATTGTTCCTAACGACATGGACCCTTGAACCTCTGAAGATTACCACCTACAGTTCGCACCGTTGCACAGGCAAGAATAGATCTCAGAGAGCCTGGAGAGTGGGAGTTGTCTGTTGTGCACTGAACCTGAAAGCGGTACATGTAGTTGCTAGGCAGATGTGGTGATGTCTTGCTGAAATTACTGCTGTACTGATTGTTTTAGATTTGAATCTCAAGTTAAATGCTGGCTTTGTGATTGGGGGAAAAAAAACATGCTGTGTACGACATAATTGCTTCAGCGGCTCTGTGATGCCTGTGGAAACTAGGAAACCACCTTTGTTTTCAGAATGGAACCTGGCTTGGTTCCAGCATGTGTGACAATCCACTGCCGCCGTATTCAGAGGCTAAGGAATCCTGTGTCCCGTGAAGCATCTGTCCCGCGAGCTGTATTGAAGAGATGTAAGCTTTGGCGACCAGGCCAGATCTGATCTCATTCCCTGACTTTGTTGTGTGATGATGCGTCTATTATGTGTATGTGGGATTGCAGCGATGTTTGGAGAAGAACCTGTGGTTACTTCTCGATACCAAGATAAGGCTCGTATTTGCTTGGTTTGATCTTCAAAGATCACAAGACGATAATTTCTCTCATAGTATATAATTTACAGCAACAAAAATATGATCATAGTATGAATATTTTTAATATATATTTTATTAAAGTTAATCATGGTATGGATAGGGATGAGTTCCCTAGAATTTTAGGAAAAAACTATCAAAGTGTTGCACAGGGTGTACGTTCCATTGCAGCACTTTGATAGTTTTGCATGGTCAGCTGATCGCTAACCGATTTATGGTTCAGAGATTTGTGTTACGGCCGTGTCATCTATTCTAATATTTTGAAATGACCAAAGCTGGTAAGGTCAAAAATAAAAGTTAAGAAAGTTAGCCAAAAATTTTCACGGCCATGTAAATAATTCTCTTCTGAAATTAGACTTTGTACCATTACTAGATGCACAAATGTACACAGTTCTAACTTATATGAGTACATATCGTGAGTTCGGTCCCAAACGAGATAAGAGGAGCGACGTAGAAGGATTGTGGAAAGTAAAAAATACAAACACAAGAATCTCTTCATGCTTTAATATTAGGGTGCCTCGCTTCACTAGATCAGCGATTTTTTTTCTTCAATCCCACAAGCAACTCTACTACTGATGGAGTTAGAACTATTTGGGTAAATCGTTTGGCAAAATAATTTCTCTTGATAGAAAAAATGGAATAATTATAATACTCTTCCCATTTTTCTCTCTCCCCCCCCCCCCCCCTATTTCTTTTTTGTTATCAGCTCAACTTTCACGTTCTTCTTCCTTCTTCCCTCGATCTATGTCGTGTCTTCCTCCGATCTCCAGTAGCCACATCCATCGGCTCGATCTCAGGGCAAGTTGGAGGAGCCATGCCAAACAAGATCTAGATATATATTTAGATATACTTCTTCCATCCCAAATTATATGATGTTTAATTTTTTTCTACCTTAAGTTTGACCACTCGTCTTATTCAAAAAATTATACAAAATTAGTCAAATATAAGTCATTCTCTAAGAACTTTTATTAATAAAATAGCCCACGACAAAAGAAGTGATATTTTACATAATTTTTAAAGTGAAAAAATTCAAACGTCTTATAGTTTGAGATGAAGGAAGTAGTTCAGAGGATGCAAAGCCCTAAATTTATGAATATGGTCGACATGATCATTATTAAAGGAGTACTATAGCAAATTTACATTAACCACAAACAACTAGGTGTATCTTTCTTCAGTGCCCAAATTCAAATTTTGTTTGGTCATGTGGTTTTATGTGAGATGTTTGGCTTCACTGGATTAGTGGTTTTTGCTTCAGCTCCACGAACGGCTCTACTAATGATGGAGTTGAAACTATTTAGATAAATTATTTGGCAAAACAGTTCCTCATGGCAGAAAAAATAAGCATAATGTTGTTCTCTTTTCTTCTTTTTTTCCTCCCCTTCTATTTCATCTTTGCTACCAGCTCAACTTTCTTCATAGTATTCTTCCTTCTTCCCTCGATCTTCATCGCGTCATCCTTTGATCTCCGGTAGCCACATCCGTCGGCTCAATCTTAGGGCAAATTGATAGAGCCATGCCAAACATGATCTATATATATAGATTTAGATACATTTCAGAGGATGCAAAGTCCTAAATTTGTGAATATACTTGATGGGATCATTATTAAAGTATGTACTAAAACAAATTTACCTTAACCACAAACAATTCGGCTTATCTTCCTTCGGTGCCCAAATTCAAATTTTGTTTGGTCATGTGGTTTATGTGAGATGTTTGGCTTGTGAAGTGTATCAATCGAGGGTTTGCTTCAGCCTTCAGGGTACATGGAGTGTCGGTTTCAATTCAATCAAGAAAGTTTACTTTTTTCAAGAAGGCTTTGCACTCGAGCATTGTTAAGAAGTTGAAATCCCCTGGTGTATTTGAATTTTGAAAAAGGATGCAAATGAGATTCCTGCAACTATTTGAAAGTTTAGATAGAGTATAGGTTTAGGCAAAATAAAAAAAATATTTCAAGTTAAAAAATATAAAACTAACACGTGCAAGGTTGTATCAATGGAGGGTTTGCTTCAGCCTTCAGGGTACATGGAGTGTCGGTTTCAATTCAATCAAGAAAGTTTACTTTTTTTCAAGAAGGCTTTGCACTCGAGCATTGTTAAGAAGTTGAAATCCCCTGGTGTATTTGAATTTTGAAAAAGGATGCAAATGGGATTCCTGCAACTATTTTAAAGTTTAGATAGAGTATCGGTTTAGGCAAAATAAAAAAAATATTTCAAGTTAAAAAATATAAAACTAACACGTGCAAGGTTTATGCAAAAAAGGAAAAAAATAGGCAAAATGCCAAAAAAATTCCGACCTGCCGGATTCGAACCAGCGACCTAAGGATTATTCTGCAACAACTACAGTCCTCCGCTCTACCAACTGAGCTAAGGTCGGCTAGTATGAAGTTTTAGAAATTATCTAATAACTCTTATTCAGTTACCAAAACATTTATGACATTTCAATTGTCATGCAAAAAAATTCTTTTTCGTTCCATCGCTTACCTAGGTAAGACATTTAAAGGACACAACAATGTATATTTACACTACACATAGGCTACAGATGTGAGTTTTTTGTTAGCTGTCCTTTTTATTGTTGCAAGTGGCAGGATAACATATGAGATAAGATAGAAATGTCACTTATAAATTAAGTCTAGATTCACAGTCTAGTTCACTTGCATTCCTAGTCTAAGTTTTACTATTTTTTTAAGCTAACAGAAAAGAGTTTTGGCTTCATACTTTTTGAGTAATGTTATGTGACAACTGCATGTTTTATCTCAGTACACAATTTTTTTATGTCATGTGATGTTTCTCATGATGTTCACGTACCACAGAAGCGATGTTCGATAAAATCTGATAGACTTACATATAATATAATATATGCGCGTGTGATGTTCTTTTTTTTTATAAAGGAAGCTTTTATTAAGACTCCAGTAGCAATACATCGAGTTGATATAAAGCCACAGAGCGCGACTTCTGGCTTCTGCCTATCACGAGACACACAGCCAAAGAAAAGGAAGAAAACTGACACATTCTAGTGACTATCAATTCGCAAACTAGACCGCCACCCATGTGCCTGGGGAAAAAATCCTTGGCCACCTGCATCAACTATTGTTACACCGCTACAACTGTATCCTGTAAATTCGGCTTTTGCAGAATAGCCCAAGTGCATAGCCAGTGGGTAAACCAAATAGATAACCTGCACAGGAGAAACATTTTTTTCTTTTTAAAAACAATATCATTCCTGCTGAGCCAAATAGACCAACAGGTCGCTGCCGCTCCTAGCAGGAGTAACAGCATGACATATTTGTTAACACCCCTTAACCACTCATTGAACATATGACCTATATTATGGGGTTTTAAAAGTCCTATCAAGCAAACCGGCAGTCAAAGAACAAGTGTTTAATTGTCTCTTCTTTGTGACAAAAGCAACAAATTTTACTACCTTGCCAATTGCGCTTTACTAAGTTATCTTTTGTTAATATAACTCCTCGTCGTAGGTACCACAGGAAAAAATTTATCTTCAACGAGACTTTCACTTTCCAAATGAGCTTGTTGATATTTGGGAGATCGGTATATAATAACGCTTGATAGTGTGATTACACTGAGAATAGTCCGTTTGGATGTAAATTCCAGTGAAACTCATCTTGCTCATTGGCCAACTGTATATTAGCAATTCGAGGTAACAAATTGTTCCACGCTACTAATTTGGGACCTATGAGGTCTCTTCGCCAAGATAGGTTTGGTGATGGAGTAGAAAGAACCTCTGCAATAGTAACATGTTTAGGTCTGGCAATGTTATAAAGACATGAGTATTGTTCCTGTAGAGACGAATTCCCTAGCCATTTGTCTTCCCAAAAACGCACTTGTGTCTCGTCCTTTACAATGAAGGATCCAAAGCGGAAAAAGTCTCGCTTCACCTTCATAAGACTAGACAAAAAATGAGAATCCCCATTTTTCCATTCCACCTGTATTAATGGTTTCGAGCCTAGATATTTATTGCGTAGTAATTGTTGCCAAGTCCCCTCAGTGGTAAGTAACTTGAACACCCATTTACTAAGTAGAGCAATATTTTTAATGTGCAGATCATGAATTCCAAGACCACCTTGGTCTTTGGGCTAACATAAAATGCTCCACCTAACTAAACGGTACTTCTTTTTTTGCTCATCACCTTGCCAGTAAAATCTAGAACGAAAATAATCCAATTTCTTTTGGACTCCTCTCGGCAAGGCAAAAAATGACATCATATACATTGGAAGGCTACTAAGGACTAAATTTATCAATGTTAAGCGCCCCCAACTGAAAGGTGTTTCCCTTTCCAACTACCCAATCGCTTCTCAACACGTTCCTCAACCTTCCTCCACTCAGCATTCCTAAGCTTTCTAAAGTGTATAGGAATTCCCAAATATCGGATTGGAAAATCCCCAAACTTACAACCAAGCAGTTCGACATATTGATCAAGGTGGTCTTGGGCATCTCCAAAACAGAACAATTCACTCTTATGAAAATTAATCTTTAAACCCGATACTTGCTCAAAAGCACAAAATAACAACTTCATGTTTCGAGCTTTCTCAAGGTCATGATCCATAAAAAGAATTATATCATCAGCGTATTGTAGAATAGATAATCCACCATCAATGAGATGAGGCACTACTCCACAAATTTTCCCATCCACTTTGGCCCTATTTATAAGAATCGCTAGCATATCTGCTACAATGTTAAAAAGCAATGGGGATAAAGGATCACCCTGTCGAAGGCCTTTCCTAGTTTGAAAGAAATGACCAACATTATCATTAACATTAATAGCTAAGTTTTAACCCAGTTTATACACTTGGGAGAAAACCCTTTCATTCTAAGTGTTTGAAAAAGAAAGGGTCATTTGACTTTATCATACGCCTTTTCAAAGTCTATCTTGAGGATTACACCATTCTGTTTCTTTTGATGCAACTCATGAACAATTTCATGCAAGATGACAACACCCTCCAAAATGTTTCGTCCTCGCATAAACGTTGTTTGAGTTGGACTAATAACATGGTCTGCCACTGAATTTAGCCTATTGGTTGCAACTTTTGTGAAAATTTTGAAGCTTGTATTAAGCAAGCAGATCGGTCGATATTGTTGAATGATGTTCGCTTCTTGGACCTTTGGGATAAGGGTGATTACCCCAAAGTTCAAACTAAAAAGCGGTAGATCCCCTGCATATAAGTCCCGGAACATTTGCATTAGATCCCCTTGATGGTATTCCAGAATTTCTAATAAAATTCAGCTGGAAAACCATCTGGACCAGGTGCTTTATTATGTTCCATATCAAAAATCGCTTCCTGCACTTCTTGCTCGGTGAAAGGTGAGGTTAGAACGTCATTTTCAGCCTGTGTAACCTGAGGAATATCAAAGATCCTATCCTCCTCCAGAGTAAAGGAACTAACCTCAGGTTCTCCAAAAAGTTCCTAAAATCTAGTGATATAGGCCTTTAGGTTTTCCTAACCCTCAACAATGCCATCTTGGTGATTAAGGGAAAAATTCTTTTTTTCCGATGTTTACCATTGGTAACCATTTGAAAATATCTAGTGTTGTTATCTCCCAAAAGAACATTTTTTACCTTTGCCCTCTGGTAGTACTTGATTTCCTCTTCTCTAAGCAATTTGGTCAGTTGATCCCGAGATTGAGCAAGATTTTTTTGTTCGGGTTCAGTCAAAACCCTGACCTCTGCAGCAATGTGATGTTCTATGGTGTATTTAAACATGTTCACATGGTAAACAAGTGATGTTCTATGAAAATCATGTGTTAGAGACGTGTAAGATGTGATGTTCTACGATATATTTTGTGAAGTTCACATGATATACCGGTGATGTTCTGTAAAATTCATGTGTTATCAGGTTCTAAAACACACAATTGTCGTATATATGGACTACTTTTTCAGCGTTGAAGAAGAATCAGTTCAAAATTATACGTAAAACACGATAAAAAAAAACAAGTTCTAAGGTATTGGCCAATCTGAAAAACATAAAGCCATTCATATTAATGCGAAGAACATAGTTCCTACGTACTACTAATATACTAGCAAAAATCAAATTGGGTACATACTCGCTAATCAGGTGGTATACCTAACAAATTAAATCGTAACGTGTCATCAGCGCTCCATCAGGCTATGGTATCCTTGTACCATGCGGAAGGAAACACGGATGGATTGATCTGATGGATCTGGTCGATTCGCAAGGCCAGGATGCAGGCCGCGAGAGGGCCGCAGACATTGAAATCTTGGGCGAGATCGTGAGAGCGCAGATCGAAGAACAGCGGCCCGTCCATTGACAAGACTACGCACGAGTTTCAGGCGTCGCACTGTTGTTGGATTGTTAGAGAATCTTCAATAATCCAAAAAAATTGGTAAAATCAATGAGCTTTCAATCAACCGACAAAAAAAGGTTGGTAGCATATTAGTTGATTTTCCAATCGTTTTAGTAAAAGATAAAGATATTTTTTTCTATATTACTTTAACTATATTACACTTTTTTGTCTTGTACTGGTGTACATTTATATCTGAAATTCTCTTCCGACTTCTTATTTGGAAACCTCGTTCTTACTTTTTGTTCTTACTTTTTTTCCCCGATAAGTCCTTTCATCTCTAGATTGTCATAGCACGGGTATACTACTATATTTCCTCACGACTCGATTGATTTTTCTGAAGTGTAAGCCACGTTCGCTTAAAGTCACCAGTCATAGTACATGGTACAGTATTTTTCTCACATAACAAACATTAGCCAACTTATCTACCGCAGAAACATCAGCCAAACAGTCTCGTAGTACTTAAATTATCACACTATTATATGATGCACTTTCACGGGCATGTGGAACAGCGACAGGAGTGGCTATGGACGGCGGAGCAGATGAAAGGGGCAGAGTGGGAGATGGGTAGGTGCCAGCGGCACCCCTAAGCTAGCTAGAGAAAGACCTCCACTGACGAGCATAGGTGGCCAAGGTGAGAGCATGGTGGAATCGGCGGTAGGGAAAAGAAGCGTCTAGATTTTTGTTTTGTTTTTTATATAGAGAAGTCGTGAGGGGCTGGTCGATCAGACCCGCACGGACGTTCACCCTGTTCGTTTGGCTTATCAGCGGACTTATCAGTCATCGAAACAATATTTTTCTCTCACAGAAAACAACCAAAAACAGGATCAGCCGGCTTATCAACCAAAAAAACGGCCAAACGAACAGGCCTAGGGAGCATTACCTAATTATATACTCTCGATAGTCTCATGTACTACCTCTGTCCCTAAAAAAAAGCAATTGTGGGAATCGTGTCGATCAAAATTGCTCATGTTTAACCAACTTTATATTAAATACTATTAATATGTATGTCTCTAAATAATTTTATTATGAAAATATATTCTATAACTAATCTAATGATATTAGTTTCATATCACGAATCTTAGTATTTTTTATATAAATTTAGTCAAAGTTTAATTTGTTTGACTTCTCAAAAAGCGAGAATTGCATACTTTTAGGAGCGGAAATAGTATATGACAAACGGTGGTTGGATCCATGTCAGCTCACACACGAGTGGACTGCTTATTCCATTGTGTAGGATGCAGTTAATAAGAGCTAGTATATTAATGAGCTACAAGCAGACTGAATATTAAGGTGGAAGAGAAAAAGAAAGGAGAGAGAAGAAGTGGGTTGTAAGCTTACAACCAGCTTGAACATAAAAACCAAAAAATATTATAAGATAGAGAAGTGGACCATGCATTGAATGTGAAACCATTATATGAGTAAACTGAGGGATAGACCGTAAAGATTCATACAACCAATAGTGAATTGTATTATTAGTCTTGCTCTAAGTAGTCTCAAGAAAGGAAAGGAAGAGGTGGTGATGCGTTTTCAGGCTACCACCATCGTTAGGTACTCAGGTTCGAGGATCTTCCTTGTACTCCAATACAACCTCCATCACGGACGTGCTAGTTAGCTAGTATAGTAGTGGCTGCCGTGGTAGGCTCTAGGGTGGTCCTATATAGTGGTTGCCCAAGTTCGATAGAGGTGGCTGATGATGGTGCTCTCTTGGCTGTCCTTTTGCCTTCATGACATTGGGAAGCATATTTGAGGACTTCATCGACGATGACGCCTGGCCTCTAGCAGCTCGACAGGCAATGGCGCAGGGCCGATTAACATAACATGATTGGGAGGAAGGCCCTCGATCGCATCGCGGATGTGGATCCTGTTGGGCCTTGGTCTTGGTTGTCTTTTTCCACTTGTATCTGCGGTAGTCTACAATGCTGGTATAATTGTCTTTTGTTATTTTTATTTATATCTCCCCATTCTAAATTGTAAGATGTTTTGGCTTAGTTTTTCTATGTACTTAGATATCCATTACTTACATACCTAATAAAAATAATGTATCTAAAAAAATCAAAACATCTTACAATTCAAAAATCTAATAAAAATAATGTATCTAGAAAAAAGCAAAACGACTTACAATTTAAAATTGGAAATGGAGATGGATGGAGTAGCACCCAACTTTCCAAGATGGTGCCGAGCGCCTTCACTTGTAATAGTAAAACTTAAGAGTCTAAACAGCTCAATCCACTATTTCCACTCTACGTAATCGGACTCTACACTCCCACAAACTTTGTTCACGCTTCGTGTAAGTAGTTTTGGAGCTAACAATCTCATATCAATAACACATGGCCCACTACGAACATAATTCAAACTGGACCAGAGTATTTAATCAAATTGGCAGTGGCTTGTGTCATTCGTCAGAAAGAAAAGAAAATGAATGGCCGGAAGAAAAAGACGCACGTGAGCAGGTTCAGGGGTTCAGTACTCCATGACCATCAAAAAATGCATCAACCTGGGTTGGGCTCGGCATTTTTCTTACCAGTACCGCAACCGCAAGCACTTGTCCCTGACAGCCTCTGACTTCCTGAAAGCTTCAGGATCAATTCAGGCAGGCAGAGGCAGTCGCAGCCTTGTTCGTTCCTCGAACTTGGAGGAAAGGATGCCACATACTCAAGTTTGGCATCTGCTGATCCACACAGAAAAACAACCAGGTCAGCGGAATAAAATACCGGTGCATTTAGCCTGTCAGATTCCAGCATAGTCCTGCTATCTATGTGACGCAACAAACTTTCAGAGTCTCTGGGATGTCAGTTGTCAGTAACGATTGAACTGCAGTCTCAAGAGTTCATAAACAGCATGCAACCTTTGATTATTACGATAAAACTGAAAAAAATGGTGCAGGAATCTAACGGCTGAGCTTAGCTTAATTGGTAATTGTCTGCACGCAGATGCTAAAGCAAACAAAAGACATGTTCTCCTGGTCCTGTAATGCAAGGGAGATGTGTCATAAACAAGTTATGCATTTGCATGACAGGCAGACACAGCAGCGACAAGAAACCTTTTGAGCTATGCCAGCCTCATTCTAATCTTCCAATCCTACCAAATCATAGCCTAACCCATGCACGTATACCTCTGACCGGCCCCCACCATGAGGTGAGAGGCCAAGGCCACATGGACTACAGATGGAAATACCTGGAACACTGCATTGCAAGCAAATGTTTTCCCCCTGGCTTTGGTAGCAACAGAAGGTACAGAAATAGTTGGGAAAGTTATGAGGAACAGTTGGAAGGATAGGCTGCCTTTCCAATTTAAAGGCACTGCCATCCTTTCTTCAGCCCCATGACAAGCTTCCACACAGACACAAGCAACCACCTTGCATAGTTCTTAGCCTCATGGAATTCAACCCCTACCCTGCATTGTCTGCTCTGTGAAGAGAGAGAGAGAGAGAGAGACTGAGAGGGCTTCGGTGCTCTTCTCAGGCTGCAAGTCAAGGAGTGAGAACAAGAATGCCTTCTTCGAAGTTGGGTTATTGAGGTGTTCTGAAGAAGTATTAGCGTGTTTGTTCCTTCAGTTCTCCCATAATTTCGTCTTCCTTTCCTTGTGTTGTCTTTTGGCCTCTCTTTCTGTGTCCCTGCACTCTCCTGTTATGGAGTTCTCCCAGCTTACTGGGGACAATGCTGAAGAGTGCAACAGTAACGAATCTGGGTGGACGATGTACCTGGGCTCCCCAGTGAATAGTGATGATCTCAAAGCCAATTGCAGCAAAGGGAGTAAGGTTGGCAGTGGCTGTAACAATGGTAGAAGCAAAAACGACGACATGGATTATGATGATGGAGATTATGATTCATTAGCTTCCGATGCTTCCACGGGACCAGCTCAAGTGAAGGTGCTTAATGGCAAAGAAAAGAAAAATCATGAGAAAAAAGACAATTCCGTGCATGAACATGATAGCGGAGAGCAAGATGAGATACGTACCAAGCTCCCTAACAACTGTGACAAAAAAGCAGGCAAGATGAAAAAAGGAGAAGAGAAGACAACTAGAAGAGGACACAACAAGAGACGTAGTTCTTGTTCTTCAAGAACAAGCTTCTTTAGGTAACTGTTATAAAACCCTTGTAGATGTCTCTCGACCATTTACAATCTAGCTAAAATCTTTGTAGAAGAATGGGGAATGCAGAGCTTTTGGTATCTTAGGGCAAATATGTACCCCTTAGATACTCTTATATATTAGCCGTTCTCCTAGGCTCGTAGCATCATATAAAAAATGCATGTACTTAAATAGACATTAACAGAACACCACAGATATATTTCGAAGGTTGTTCTCTACTTATTTGCTTTTTACTGTTCTTCCGAGTATGGGTAGAGTTTGAAATATCTTTATATGGCTGCAAAGTGGCAATTTTACCAAGAGAAGAGCTAATAAACTCCATGAAAGAGAGAAATTTATATTGACGCTGAAGCATCCACAGTAAATCAACTTACACAAGGGTTTCAGTTTTGGCTGTTAAACATGTGAATTAAACAATGCACATACTATTATATGAGATGTAAATCTGGAAAGAGACTGATTACAAAAAATATACTACAAAGTACAAACATCTAGTTTACAAACAAACATACAGAAACATACACGTGGTACAAGAGCCTATAGCTATCACCTGATGTGTGAAATCGACTACTCTTTGCATCTGCAAGTGCTCTAAAGCAGTCGATTGAAGCACCTCCTTCTCTGCAACTGATATGGAGGAATTAGACCAGTAACAGTATTACCATTCCTGAAATAGAGCAAGAAAGGCTTATTAAACGGAATGGTAAAGAGTTGAAGCACTTGATTGAGCTAGTGGATACAAGGTGAACCAAACAGTATATCTAGGATGAAAGATGAAAGTCAATATAGACACCTTATGGGAATACAACAAATCTACAATGACAACTGTCATGATAAATGCTAGTTCATTATCACTGCTCATAATGTGTGCCTTGTAATATACTCCTTTCTACAGAAGCCTTGAACATATTACGTACACAATTCATGAAAAAAGGAATCTTCATACAGCAAAGTTACCCAGAAAGGATTGTCATAGTATCTGAATGCCCAAACTACAATATAGAGATATCACAGTCCTTGGCAGGCAGGCAGAGGCAGGACCTGTGAAGCTCCATAGGCACAATCTTCGGTGAATGTCAATCAGAATCCTTCACCCTGAATTATCTATTAGGGGACCAATCACAAGAAACACAACCAGGACGCAAATTCCCAACCTAGTAGGTTAATTTGTGAAATGTTCAGAAATTGCAACTATAGGTACACATTTGGCAACTTATAGAGCCAAAATGTCAGCACCACAGAGGACCCAATATTGACACTTAGACTAACCATGGTCTGTGCTGAAAACTTTCTCCGTATGCCAGCTCGTGCCCATGTCAGGAACAATTAGCAAAACACTGTTACATTGATGCTTGGACCAAATCATCAAAACCATCCCAGGGGTAGGAACCAACAGCTGGCTGTGAAATAGTTGTTTATTTGCTCAGCATCGAAGCAAGAAGACTACTCGACTCATGCTGTTTATGATTCAGCATTAGTGAGCACAATGGGATGATTCGATGCTTCAATGCTCTCTCTCTCCCTTCTTGGCATTTATGGAAACCTTGAACATACACAATTCAACAGAAAAGGAATCTTCATACATCAAAGATTCAAAGTTACCCAGACAAGATCATCTTGAGTAATATATGAATGGCCGAAACTGGACTATAGAGATACCAGTCTTCAACAGGTGGACAGGACCTGTGAAGCACCATAGGCGCAAAATGGAAGGAGGTTTTCACTCTGAATTATCTACTGGGGAACAAGTCACAAGAAAGAGTGAACGACAACCAAGGCAACATTGAGGATAAAATTCACTGCCTACTAGCTTAGTTTGTGAAATTGTTCTGCAAACATATGTGCACTGTACACATCTGGCAACTGCTAGAGCCTAAATTTAAATTTCGGGATCACAGATGAGATTGATTCAATATCCCAGTTATTAGTAGTTAGTACGTATATTTTTTTTCGTCTTCCATAAATAACGGGTGGAGATTCTAATGCAACGCAGCACAATACACACTCAAATGCTAGGGAGATAGCGTTTAACGTTACTGAATGACCTCATGTTCCCATCTACAGTTCAGAAACATAGCACCGAGCGCCATTGTTTAGTTCCACACAGAATAAGCCATAGACAGCGCAGGCGAATTTGTTCCAAAGCCAAGGCTAGTGGGCCACGAAATGAACCCAGTGAGATGGGGGAAACATGGGCAGCGCGTACGATTAGGAATGTACCAGAGGTTGCGGCGCGGTGGTGGTTATGACGCCGCCGCGGCGGGCTTGGAGTGGTGGAGGAACGCCGCGGAGCAGAGCACGGTGGTGACGAGGGCGAAGAAGCCGAGCGCCACCGCCAGCGACATCCCAGCCACCGCCAGATCCAGCGCCAGCTGCGCGCCGTGGAACACCACGCCCAGCGCCATCGTCCTCGGCTCCCCTCCCTGCCTCCCGTCGCCGCTCTCTAGCATGCGGTGGTGCCCAGCGCGGTCCTCTTTGCTCGAGCCTGCGCCTATTTCATCGCGACGCGCGAGGTGGGAGAAGGGGAGGCGGGGTGGAATGGAAGAGAAGCGGCGAGTGACACGCGGAGCGGCGAGGAGCGGGAGCGGAGGCGGCGACACCGACCACCTGGACCTGCACCAGACGACACAGCTGGCCGCGCGGTGGGGAGAGAGAGAGAGAGAGCAGGATCGCGTTCGCGTCCGAGCGTCCTACCGCGACCAGGACGCACGGACGCCCTGACTCACCGCTCGCGGTAACGAACTAACGACCACCGCCGTTCACCATCTGATTAAGAGTCTGACGGCCGAGATCATCTACTAGTGCAACCGGGGCTCGTGCTGTCTTTTGGTCTGGAATCTGGATTCAACGGCCTGTGGGAAACATCTCAAGCTGAACTCTTGAACTTCTGGGGGTCTTTTTTTTTGTCAAGCATACATTCTGCATCCAACTATATGCAGATGGACAAAGGATCAACAGTTTTGGTGACCGGAAATCGACCGTTTGGAGCACGGAAATTCTCTCAAATACCCTATAAACAAATTCATCCATTAAAAAAAAAGGGAAAATTATTCCGCCTTAAAAGAGGGAAACAATTATTTCAATAAAAAACCCAGAAAATATGGTAATAGCCGTACGATTAAAAAGGGTGCAAAACTGGACGGAAAGGGGAGGAAAACCAAGTGGATGATAATTACCATAGACAAATGATCTATGGCTGAGAGATGGAACAATGTCATGTTAGTCTGTTATATTCGAGCAGCTACAAAGTCAACAAAACGACCTGACAGAAAACAACTGATGTACAGGTCAATCAGTGATACCAGATGCATCACCATCCTTCTACAATCTATCTTTGTCAGAATAATTGTAATTATAGCATCATCGTTCCAAAATCCAAACACCTTCAAAGTAACCAGAACGAGTTTTGGGTTCCAGCTATTGTAACTCATAACACGTCTTATTCTCCAGTCAATGGCATGTGACTCGATCTTTGTCATCATCATATATGTTCCTACAAATTTTGCAAAGCTAATGCTCCCGACAGCCAGTGCAATAAGAAATTAGAACTGGGTAAAAAAGTGAGCAACCTATCAAGTAATGTGAAGAATCGGATCACAGAGCTGTTGGCCTAGAAGCCTGAAAATGGTACAACAAGGCCAAAAGGTCAGCCCCTTGCGGAAGGGAAGGAAATGATAAGCCGCTGCATGTTTCATGATCAAGCTTCACGATAGGTAGGGAGGCCCAATCCTACTGCAATCATGTTAGTTAGGTAAAAAAAACCCATCAGACTGGCTTCCAGCAAAACAGAACACAACATTGTCATCATACTCAACAGAGAGATTTGCCTTCATTCTGTGAACCGCTTGACAGAGACCAATGACTCTGCTCTGCATGGTTAAGTGGATTCCTTCCCCAAGATTTGGGGACATCCGAGGGGTTTATATGTGGTCTGTCAGCATCATACGAGGATGCCAGCCTCCTTGCCCACAGACTCTCCTCTGGTGACCAAGATATGGTGGCACCCATTGTGGCACACCATCTTAGGTTCAGTAAAGCCGTCGCGAGAAATTCTTCACCTGCTTGGAATGCCCTTATGATCTGCAATTCAGCATCAGGCTCTTCACTGAGGATTAAATCTTCAAAAACAATTCTTTTCTCATTAAGAATGCTGACATCCTCAGATATCATTCTCATGCTGAGGACTAGCAATGCCTCAATTGCAGTACTGTACAGTTCATGCTCCTCATAGGTACAAAATGTGCACCAAAGTGTTGATGGGTCAGGTTGGATTTTTGCTCGGTGTATACACTCCACAATATATTCGAGGACATGAATTTGACCCTATCAAGAATGTCCAAAATGAGTTTAACTTCAGCATCACTTTAGCAGGGGAAGAAAATATATGATTTCTATCATAAACATACTCTAGCATATGCACTTGAGAGTACTGTGTTGAAAATCTGTATGTCAGGCTGAAGTCCTTCAATCTTGCATATATCAAGCAAATCCAGAGCCCCTTCAAAATTATTGTTTGCTAATACAACCTATCTTACATCATGAAAAAGACACGAGATCAATCGGACCACTAAAAGTCAACCCAACTAATATGTAATCTGTAATATGATAGATCTAAAAGACATATGTACTATTCTTAGCCAGACTTACCTTCAGGAGTGATGTAAAAGTCACAACCGTAGGATTGAAGCCATCTCGGAGCATCAAAGACAGCAAAGCACTAGCTGATTTGAAACATGGCAGCCATTTGCAGCACTCTATCATGGTATTATAAATTGAAATATAAGTTGGAAGGCTGCATGATTTCATGATTTTGAAGATCATTACTGCTCTGTGAGTCTGCAAACCAGAAAACAAACATGGATCAAGATTTATAACATAACAAGTTCAATATCTGCAAAAGCAGTCATGCAACGAAATTTCAGTTTAGCACCAAAATACCAAACCAACATGAACCCCATACGTAAACTTTGACAATATACAGTCTATGGAGTTTCAACTGGAAATTGTAAGTTGTTTCAACTTTGTCCTAAGTCAAACTTGTCTAACTTTGACTAAGTTCATAGAAAAGTACATTAACATCTGCGATATCAAACAAATACACTATCAAACTATATACCATGGTGTATCTAATGAATCTAGTTTGATGTTGGAGATGTTTATGCATTTTTCTATAAACTTAGTCAAAGCTAGAGAAGTTTAACTTAGGACAAAGCTAGAACAACTTACAATTTGAAACGCAGGGAGTACTTTCAAATTTCAACTAAAAACTCCAAATGTACTGTAGCTTTAGATAAACAAAAGAAAAGAACTGCATGTTATGTAATCCGTAAAACAGAATCAATCTGAACCTGATTTTGCAAATAAGCAAGTGAATCAATCTTGAATTATTTAGAATTTTTTTATTATTGATTCCATGCCCAATTTCTGCAGTGACTGCTTAACACTGTAACTAAAAGTTCTTTGGTGGTTGCTTAACACCGTAACTACAACATAACTGGTGACTGCACTCGGGATCTCCCCCTCAAATTCAGCGAGATTAAATGAGCCAAAATAGCTGTTACAACTAGATTCACATGCTTTACAAAGAGAAGAGATAAAATAATCCTCATTTTGTCACATCGGAACAAACTTAATAGGTTGTTGACACGTACTTCCTTCGCATCAACCAGAGCATCCAACGCAATGCTGTAGAGATCACTCTTCTGATAAGGATTTATGTTCCATAAAATATTTTCTGCTATATTCAGGTACCTCAGCATTTCCTCTATCATCCCCTCAGATCCCAAAGCTCGTATCTGAAACAGAATAAATATAACATTGAAAGGATTTTTCAGCATAAGAAGCACTGAGGGATGTGACTGGCAAGTTAAAACACAACCATTACCAGAAACATTTACACATGACATGATAATTCAATCAGTAAAGAGTAAACTGTCTGTGAGAACTAACTGGCAAGATTTTGGGTTATGACATCCAGTGGGAACTAGTTGGCGACAAAATATTCAGACTTTTGACAAAACAACAATGATATGTCATGTTCAGATGGTGCTTCCGATTACCATAAAAATATACTAAATTGACCACTGGAAATAGTAGTGCACTTATTACCTTTAAGTAATAACTGTCACAACTCACAGGGAATTTTAGATAGAAACAGAGAAGGTTAAGACAAGTATAAATCAGCTATTTTCCTATTCGGACAAGTTAGAGCATGATGTGAACAATGTGAAAAGGTCAACAAATTGAATTGGTTTTTAATTGGATATTGCCAAATATCTTAGATCTCTACAGTACATGAAAAGAAGGCTTACCAAGTTCTTCATAGACACAAAGCTGTGTTGGATTCCATTGTTAAACATGTCCATCTCAATGGTACTTATCCTTTTGGAAACATCAGCGTGAGAGAGCACATTTCCTTCTTCATAAGGGACATTTACATTTCCAAACAGAGAAAACAAAAGTTCATATGTCCTGAGAGTTGGCTTCATGTTCACATGTTTCATTTTAGCTAGTATGCGCACAGCTCTTTCTGGTTCATTCTGCCAAGAAAAGGGAGGAGGGGGAAGAGAGGTTTAGTTCACTCTTCTTAATAATGAAACAGAAACTTTAATTTGACAGGCTGGTGCAGTGACAGCTAATAAAAACTACTTTCTGTGGATGTGGACGTTATGTAGAGCATCAAGCATTTGAAGATTCAGCGGAAGGGGAAGAAACCCAATATAATAAAATCTATTTCCAGATTCAATGCATTACCATAATCGCACATCCAGAAAGCAAAGCATTAAAGGCATGTATATGCTTTGGTTTTATCTCTGAAATTCTTTCCAAAAGTTCCTCAGACAAATCCAACTGTGAACTATTTCTATGACCCACTGAAAGAGCAGCAAGTGTATCACTGTAAAGTTCAATGCCCCTTCTCTCCATGGCTTTAATCTGGAAAACATATGAATATAAGATATACATGAGAAAATAATGCTATCTCCAAATAAAATTGATATTATCTGGATATGTGGGCTGTGAAGTCAAACCTTTCAAATTTCAAATGCATGTAGAAGTACTTAAAATTGTCGCGTACCAGTGATATTGATCAGGTTTTTTGTCCAAAGTGCTGCTACATTATAGTTTTATTGTTTTGTAGGCATATATATAATGTAATAGCCAGACATGCACACTCAAGACTAACGATGTCTTAAGCAAGTAAAATGGACCATAGTTAGAGCCTTAGAGGACATGATAGCAATATTACAGGTACAGCTCAATTTTGCATAGTGGCTTTTGAGAGTAGGTAAAAATATTCTTAACATTGCAGTATTCTTAATAATAATCGGACAGAGTCTAAATTTACTTTAAGACCTTGTTCAGTTAGGCCATTCCACGCAAGGATCGCGGCCCGATCCACAGGGATGATCCCGAAGCGGATTCAAGCCTGGCTCACCAGGAAAGTGGCGTTTGGTTAGCCGACCTGAGGATTCTGCCCCGTCTTATTCCATGCGAGGAATAGCGGCATACAAAAATAATAAGAAATGCAAAATGAAGAAAAGAGCACCTAATCTCACCTCTTTCTATACCATAAAGAAAAGAACCAGAGATTTGAACCCTTTTTTATTTTAAAAAGAAAAGGAAGTGTTACCCTCCACCCCAGCCTGGATTCCACCCACTCCACATGAGTCACGGAACAATCCCCCATGGAGGCGAGCACACGACCCTTTGCCATGTCGCTAGGTCCTCGCATCGTTGCGGAGGGCTCACGACAGCTGGAGCGCTTCAGGGGACGCGCTGGCTACGAGCGCTAAGGGGAAGCATCACCACGGAGGCGAGGTACAACGGCATCTCGGCAGCAGCAAGATTTGGAGGCTTCGACAATGACAACGCAGCAATTTTTACGGCGGTGGCGGACCCCTCAAGTTCCCCTCTCCTCTTCCATGCTGTAGGGTTCTTGAGTTAACAAGCACACTGAGCGACCTCCGTGGTGACCTGTGAGGCAGTACTTTGTTCGTCTCTGTTCTACCTAGTTCAGCGGTCAGTTCTCTAACCCTTGTTCCATCCAGCTCAGTTATTTGTATCCGCGAGAGATTAATTGGTTTTTTATTATTTTCTTACACCGGCAAGGAAGACTCAATTTTGTGAATTCTATTTTCATCCCTGACTATTACGGGCACTTCTACTTGTGAATTTTCAGTATGAATCTCATAATTACACTAGCTAGAACAGTAGGCATAGGCATTGTTTGTATGAGAGCTTGGAACATACTGAATATTCAGTTTATGCATCAGTTCATCATTGAATGTTAATGCATGTGCATCAGCATGTGGCCTATGCATCAAGCTATCACGATTCACGATTAACCATAATGTTTTGATTTCAATGGTTTTTCTCCTTTTTGCTTCTAGCGATCTCTGTTAGACTATTACTATGTTTGAGTTACCAGACATCTCACCAAGTCTCAAGCAAACTAGTGCAAACCAACCATGACCAATCTAGATTGCTGAATCTACAAAATAATCGTTAGTATGCATGTCTGAACAGTTCATGTCTATTCTACTATTACTCAGCTTTAAATATATTTTCTCTTGGCATTTTATTAAAAAGAAGCTGCATAATACCCTCGGAGTTCCAAATTAACCGATAGTAAGTTTACTCACGAATTTTAATGTTGGCACGTTAACATACCCTTGGAGATTGATTATGCAATGGTGATGAAGTGGGAGTAAAGTTCTTTCAGGCCTATCTGTCTACTTTTCATTCTTCTACTTTTTGTTGTTACATAAAGCATATCTTGTAGACATCCAGACACTGGTTTCAGTACTACTAGTTATTGCATGCTTCTGAAGCTGTTTGTGTGTGATTGACTGATTTCCGAATGCCGATTGTGATTCGAGTTATCTTATTATTTGTTTAACCATAGTGCCACTGAATGGTGTTACTTTTCCCCATTAATTTTATGATATTATATAGTATAAATGATGTTTCGATTTGTTTGCCTTAACCTATGAAAAGAGGACAATGGCCATAATTTCAATTTAGTGTCAGTGTAACTGTATCTTTTTAGTGTTTTCTTGCATTGAGGCAAACATGTCTCATACTTCGGTTTCATATTGTTTAATTACTATATTATATGATTGCATATTATTTTTTTCATCCCCATATGTAATATGTGACAAAAACTAATAATTCTTTGGGATCCTAATTCTTTTTGTTGGTAGGCATGTACTGGACTAGTTGGTTGTTGCGGGAGGAGGTTGACAAGATGAAGGGTGTTGTTCTGCCAAATAGAAAAATGCATCATTGTCTAGATCCATGACTAGGATTCATGTCTCTCGTCATGTTCAGTTCTTTTGAGACGTACTAGTCTTTTGAGACTTGTAATATTTCATTTATGAGATTATTGTCTAGATCCATGTTCTCGTCATGTTCGGTTCATTGTCTAGCTAGGTCCATATTCTCATCATCTAATGCTTCATTCGTACATTTGTCATGCATGTATTAACAGTAACATGTATGTATATCTATGTAAAAGCTGGAACTGTGCTTGATGACCTACTACAGCTGAACAGAGAAAGAAGAGAGGGATTAACCGAACACCATTTGGACGGAGAGTGAGAATGGGAAAGAATAGATTTAATCCTCAAGGGAATTGGGTGACAAGAGAGGGATCCACTCAATCCCTCTCGGGATTGGTTCCATTTGGGGAATCAATCCCCTCCAAGCAAACATGGCCTAATGGAAATCAGAGCAATACAACTAATTGGTTTAATTAAAAATTAAAACAATGGTGTATGTCATCATCAATTTAGTGAGATATCCTTTCAGGCTACAGGATCATAAACATCAAAGCTGCTGGTAGCATACCACTTTGTTGGCATATGCAATTCCTTTCCCAGCTATCACAGTCTTAACAAAGCCGTCATATGTAAAATTTGATGGTTGCAATCCAATTTTTTGCATCTGCAAAGAAAAATCAAATTATCAATACAGTTTGTAAACATATGAGAATTTTTGCAAATATTCCCCTATTCATTACCTTTTACACTAATGACACTTAACAAAATTACAAAGAATTCATCAAAATTCAGAATCAAATTTCTCTACAGTACCAAAATTGTTTGAAGAGTAATGGTTCAAATATATTTCATGATCTATGTTGGTGTCCATCTTAAGTAGGTGAAATCTGTTTGGAACTGTGCTTGTGTTGAAAAAAAGGGCTAAAGCCCAACTATGCACATAGGCAGGAATGTATACACCTCCCTCCCTCACTCACTCAGGGTGGATCAATTCAATCCGAGTTCGGATAAATAGAAACAGTGTGAACCAAAGGGCCTCTATAGTCCAACTGGTTAGAGCGTCTCAGCGGCACTCCTCAAGTCCTGGGTTTCGACTCCCCATGGGAGCGAATTTCAGGATGGGGTTACAAAAAAACCCTCATTTGTCCCAAGCCAAAGCACAGGTTAAGAGCTGACCCACTCACAGGTTGCGGCTCCCTGTGTATGGATGGGACAGGGGTTGGGCTTTTGTCTGAGAATATCTTCTTCTCAAGTACAATACCCAGGGGTCGGTCTTGACCCCTCGGAAGCTGAGTTTTTTAAATAGAAACAGTGTTGGGCTTTTGTCTGAGCCTTCGTGAAGAAGTCAGCCAACAGAAGCCCTAAGGGCACAAAGCTTAGTGCAACAACACCATCTTGCACCTGTGCCTGAGCGCAAGAAGCATCAACACCAATATGCTCAGTGAGCCCATGCTTCACCAGATCGTGAGCAATGCTGAGAGCACCAGTACTGTCAGACAAAAGCGGTGTTGGCACAGAAATAGAGACACCAAAATCCTCAAGTAACCACCATAGCCAAGTAAACTCTGCAGTAGCAAGGGTCATAGCTTGCAACTCAGCCTTTGCACTATAGCATTAGAACGAGAACCAGTTGTTTGTTTCTTAGTCTTCCAAGCAATGAGGGAGCCACCAAGAAAAAAAACATAGGCAGAAAGAGAGCGATGATCGGAGGAGTCGCTAACCCAAGTAGCATCAGAGTATGCTTGGAGCTGGAGAGGGCTAGAGCGTAGAAAGAACATACGACGAGAAATGGTTCCACGGATAATGCAAGAAAGGAAGGAGATGACTATATTGGAGCTGAGTGGGAGCAGAAACAAACTGACTGAAATGGGCGGGCAGTGGTAAGGGATCAGCAAGAGGCTCAACGTCAATGGGGAGAAGATGAAGATTAAGCTCCATGGGCATTTCTACAGTGCACTGATCAGTGAGAGACGAACGGTCGGAAGATCATGAATGCACTTTTCTTGAGAAAGATAAAAGCCTCAGAAGAGAAAGAGACCTCAATCCCAAGAAAGTAACGAAGAGGGTCAACATATAGGACAATAAGGGCATGTACAGCCCATAGACAAGGGTTGTCTGCAAGACCCCTCGAATCTAGCATACAGACAACTAAAAAGACAGAAAGTACGATGGAGAGCCTGTTGCACTGTCTGCAAGCTATTTAATGCTTTGCATGTAGACAAGATCAATCATGAACACTATTTTATATACTATTGTGTTGCTATTTATAAAAAGTGGACGAAGCATAAATAAGAAGAACAAGATTACAATATTTTTTGAAATGATCAATAATGAATAGTTGTGGCAGCATATTTCTACTCTCATACTCTGTGGGGTTTGTAGTAAAGGTAAACTACTTGGTAGCTAACTTCTCACAGCTAATAACTCTTATCCATACAAGTTCATGCATGACATATATAAAGGGGTGAAAAAAAGATGACAATCAGGTGGCGCAGTCAGACATATGACATATGTTCAGGAAGCCTGTAACTGATTGTTTCCTTCATCAGCCAATCACAATAAGGAAGAAAAATTACGTACAGTTTAGTTGCATCACCAGAGAGGAAATGATGTATGCCAATTCAGTTCAGTTGCATGGCTTAAAATTATAATTTTATTTGCAGCAGCACACAAGATGCTGAAACTCACTGCAGAGCTGCTATTTCTTTTCTATTTCAAGAACAAGTACGGCTAAAAAAATTGCATAATCAAATATGGAAATAGGCAAGATTACTGTAATCATGAAAGGCAGGAGGGGAGGTGCACAGCCCACCCGCCACGGGAGCAGGGGCGCCCGGCTAGGGGAGCTCATGGCGCAGCGGCCGCCCGGTCAGGGGAGCGCGCAGCGCAGTGGCCACCCGGCAATTGCAGCCGCAATGTAGGTGGAGTGACCAGAAGGCTCGTACCGCTAACAAAGAAAAGTCCACATCTGAGGATGCATGATCAAACTGAATAATATCTGCAGCTAAACGCTCCTCCATACTAGCAGTGAGAACAGCACCTGCACAGGCATCCTCATGTAACCAAATCCAGTATGCTGCAAACTAATACCTGTAGGATGCCATGTCATCATCATACACATTCCCACCCACCCCCCGCGTGCACACAGATGGGCAGCGCAGCACAGCACCGCAACGAGAGACGGACATGTCTGCTACCTCCATGCATCAGCCAGCACAGCATGAGCAGCGGGGCGATGGCAGGCTGGAGGAACCACATTGGCCGTGCGGTGGCTTGTATTGAGAAGGGCTAAAGCCCAAATATGTACAAAGGCAAGAATGCATAAAGATCCCTATACAAAGAGGAAAATACATATACACCTAACAAAATCAAACACAAAGTTAGAAAAATAAATGTCCAGTAAGCAAGGTTGTTATCCTACATCAACAAAATAGCACTCCTATTCTAAGATCAAACACAGTGCAGCAGAGCAACCAAACAAGTTAGCAAATGCAATGTTGCCACACGGCACTTCTACCATCTAAAAGATGTTTAAAGTTTCAGAGAAATATTTAAGGTTAAGTTCAACGCATAGATTGCATGACCATTATATAGACTGGAATATAGATGCATATATTTGTTACCTCTGTAAATAAATGCTCAGCTAACTGATAGTTGTTAAACTGTACACATGCATGCAAAACATCGTTGAACGCCCATCTCAAAATTTGTTTTACTGCACTTGGTGCAGACTTCAATGTATTTGCAACACTCCCATCTACTCCAACCTTATAAGAAAGATTGTTGCCTGAACAAAGCTGAAACAAAATAAGTTTTATATATCTCATTGGGATGATGACTACACTAATATAGTGGATAGTGTATGAAATGGAATGCAGACCTGACCGAGTTTTCTCCTCAAATAGCCCAGGCTGAGCATCAACCAAATGTTCACCAGTAGTCAGCTTCCCTTGACATGATGGCAGGGTGAGATCTTCAAATTCATTCAAAGCAGGTATAGGAATGTCTAATCTCGATGACTGGTATCTTCTTTTAGAAGACACCCTCACATAGTCAGAGCTCCGCGCAGCAAGGGCTACCATATGCTGCAAGATGTGATACGCAGATTGAAGGTCACCTAGTGCAGATAAAGCCCTTACAAATCTCCTTTGTGTGATAATGCTTGGGCGATAATACCTAGAGCACTCCTTCCAGATATCATAAGCTGCAGGCAAATTTCCCTGTAATACTGCAAGCTAAAAAACACAAAACAAACTAATAAGCGAAGCTGCCACAATATTATATAAAAAAATGAATTAATTATGCTAGAATGAACATTCAGGCTGAAAAAAATCAAACAAGCAAGCTGTCACAACATTAGTTCTATTAGCATGTAAGGGCAAGGCTGCCACAATATTATATAAAAATGAATTAATTATGCTAGAATGAACATTCAGGCTGAAAAAAATCAAACAAGCAAGCTGTCACAACATTAGTTCTATTAGCATGTAAGGGCAAGTATGTCTTCCAACGACCACGGTACATAAATATATAGTGATGGCTACTGCATATATGAAATGTCGTATTTCATGAAATAAACACAGAATAAAAGGGCACGAGAATTTTCGTGTGAGTAAACTAAAATTGGATCAGCAACAATACTGTGAGTAACTAAAATTGGATCAGCAACAACACTAAGAAAAATAATGATTAATGAAACATTATGGATTTACAGTCATTTTATACTGATTTATTCAGGATGAGGTGACAGCCACACAGATAAAACAATATGCGAAAAGGGAACTACTTAGGCAGCAGCATGTTAATATTTTTAAAAATAGACCGAGTAAGCAATATATGATAAACAATTTGATATGAAAGTAGGCTTGCAACCACAACAGAAAAGTCAGGTGAGTTGATATTAAATGGGCATATAAGAAAGAACATTTCTTCATACAAACCTTCAAAAGCTCACAGTATGTTATTTCAGACTTCCCAAGAAAAAGATTTTCCAGTATCTCAAGACAGCATTCAGTATCCTTCAGATTTGCTCTACTTCCACAGAGATTTAGAAAGATATTAAAAATCGGTATAGTGGCATGAGTGCTTTCTTTCTCCCCTAGAAGAGCCAGCCAGTGAAGTGCCTATACAGGAAAGAAGTTACTGAACTTGCAGACTGCATGGAGCTAAACTATTCATTAAGCTGTCAAATATACAGCACACGTAAAAGAAATTAAATTCCACTGGATCATGCAGAATTTGTGTCAAAAGAAGAAAAATAACTAATAAACTTGCCCCAATATCCATCAACTCATCAAAGTAACACATTAAAAAGGGTCAAAATCCTTTAAATGTGTAGACAAGCATGTGATTAAGCCTGTCTATCTTGTATTTCGAATGGCAATACAGTGTGCAGTATACTTATTTTTTCCATAAACCAGCATTATGTTTGTTAAATAATGTTATGAGACACTTGCGCAGCAGAATTTACAACTAACTTTCCAATTCACCTCTCTTACAAATGAAAATTTAAAAATACACAGAAAAATTCTCTGCAAGCTATCAGTGCGCGGGCAAAGCCATACCCTTGCACAAAAGGGCGGCACGACAACAACAGAAGCAGCAACAATAAAGCCTTTAAGTCCCAAGATGGCTAGCAAGGACTATAATGGACCCACTCAACCAGTACCACGAACATGGGTCTGTTATCTATGGTGCATCATTTATGGCATTTGGACCAAACATCCAAGCTAGTATCACAATGAAATGGAACCTTTGCCGTAATCTTGCAGTCTGCTTATCTTTAACAAAAGAACATGATGTGCGACTAATATTGTTATTAGCTTGAGAAAAGAGAAGTACTGTGTACCTCCTTCGAATATCCCCCTCTGGTCAGAGCTCTAATGACATATCTGTAGATACTTTTACTCATGCCAATGGCCTTCTCCTCCATGAGTTCCAAAGTTTCCATAACAAACTAGAAATATTGGAAAAGCTCCAAATGGAGTTCTAATCAAAATGACTGCATCAAAGTCATGCTGTGGTAAAAAGAAAACAAAAACATGCATTTAACAGTAGATTTACCAAAGGATCAGGTGCCTCTGCACAATACTCCAATATATAAGAAAAATCTTCCTTGGTCAGTGCTTCCTTAGTGTGATGAAAGTTCGAAAGAATCAATGATGCTCGCTGCCGGTCACCTCTACGGAGAGCACTGACAACTTCTGATTGCATGGGTCTAACAAAACTAGTCTTCCATGTAAAATCATCATACTCTGTAATCACCGTAACATTGTTTACATACTGATATGCACAAAAATCAACAGTAATTCTGCTAGCTGAGGGTAATATTCAGCTCAGAGACCATGGTAAGATGGTAATAAAAGTCAGAAAGCATGGTATATCAAAGTGAAACATGCTGTAGGCAGAGAACAATCAGTCATACCAGGTAGTGAGCCAAGCCTCGATGAACAAAAAACCCATATGCTACGTAGGCAAAGAGCCATCAAATATATAGGCATATAAACAAATTAAACCGTTTTTCCATACACTGGCAACATTCATCTGAATTATTCGTACCATTTCCAGATTAATAATCATACGAGCATATCCAAACATGAAAGCAACTACAACATTCATACAAATCAATAACGAAAACAAAATAACTGAAAGTACACTTACTGTTTGAACAAGTTGGGGCGTCTTCAGAGTGAACACTTGCTGCATTGGCCTGCGCCTGCAAGAAATCAGTATAATTAGCATCTAGCCCACACGCAAATAAACGAAACAACATGGAGCGTGCAGGAAGAAATCCTGCATATTACGTGAGGGGATTTGAACGCCGCCGAGGAGTTGGTGCGCCGGCGAGCTGCCCTCGATCTAAATGACACGGAAACGAAGATGATTGTGAGAACACCACGTGACCAGCCCGAATCATTCATTCCTTGGATATCACGCTTACAGTATCCTCTGCATCGCAGGCAGCGAAGAGCGGGGCGCCTTTCGCCGGCCCGCGGGGCAATCCTCTGGGTTTGCCGCCGCACAGATCGAGGTGGCGTGAAGGAAGCGTGGGAGGTGGAAGCAGTATACACCGCGCAGCCTACAAAGTGGAGGCAGACGAGAGGGAGACCGGCGACGAGGGGTTTGGAGATGCTGCCGCCGGCGGGGGCCGACGAGGGGTTTGCAGATGCTGCCGCCGGCAGGGGGCGACGCGGCGGATTAGCGGAAGGGTTTTGGTGCGGGGGCTGGGGCTGGGGAGTGGGGGCAAAGAGATGCTCGTGCGGAGTTGCGGGTGGGCAACCGGCGTCGTTAGATGGAACATCAGCCTTTCTCGACCTCGTCGGTCAGAGTGACCCGGAGGCGGGCAGCAGCTCCGGCAAACAGGTCCGGGGTGTTGCAAAATCACCTTAGGCCTTGTTGGTTTCATCGGCCCATCCGGATTATTGCGGCTCGTTTTTAATTTGGATGGGAACTAAAATGTGCTCGAAATAAAAACCTACCGAAACAAAAATTTGCTTCTCTTTTTTGGTCCTATTTGGTTCCAACCACAATCCAAAATTCAAAATCCCAACTATTTTGGATTTCTAAACCTAGAATGCAAAATATTTTAGTGAACTGTTTAGTTCCAACCAAAATTTGGTTTATTTTGGATTCCACAAACCAATGCAAAGATTCTCTTATTTTGGCCTCTTAAGTCCAAAATCCAAAATGAGAAATGGACCAATTTTTGTCAAATATTTTGTGTGGTGTTTAGTTCCATTTTGCAAATAAAAGCCAAAAAATAAAAAAAAAATTGGATTTCATGAGCAACTAAACAGGGTCTTCTTGTCAACATGACTCGGAACGAAATCGGACCTTCTACCCTCTAGACTTAATCCTGGGTTGGACCCTCTAGAATTAATCCTGGACTAGAATAAGTGACAGGGACGGATTCACTCATTAGTAGCCTGGATTGAATTAGCTCCGAGATTGAATCCTCCGCAAACAAACAAGCCCTTAGACTGGCTCCAACAGCTAATATGCAAATTGGAAACCCATATATGTTTTAGATCTTTACACAGTAAATGGGTCTGAGATAAACATCATAGTTCAACGTACCACATCCTCAACTATCGTGGTTATCCAGGGTTTCATCGAGAGGGACTGAGAGGCAGCCGCCGCCCTCCGTCCTCCGTCGTTGGTCCCCCTCCCTTCCCCTCCGGCATCTCGCCGGGGTTAAAGGGAGGGGATACATTGATTTTAATAAGTTTCTCTAGCAGATTGAGTCCTTCCGTCAATGGTGAATGGGAAGGGTGGAATCATGTTCTCCATGGCGGATCCGCTGAAGACGAGGGCGACAACTTCAGCGTCACCATCTTCATCGACATGACGACATGGAGATTTTTGTTTCCGGACGGCAACATCAAAGCGGAGATGATGGCGTCGCCATGGAATAATTTTCTCCGGTCATTTATCCGTTTTGTTGTGGTTAGATCTGGCCACAATGAAAGACTAAGAAGAATAATTTTCAGATCGGTCTTCCTTATTCTTCGGTGGCAGAAAAAAGAAGGAAGACACCAGAGAGCACAAAAAGATGTTCGGTTCCACCTACAGGAACGTTGGCCATCGTTTATTGGGCAGTTATTCTCATACCATTTGCCGAGTGTTTGTGTGTGCGGTCATCTACACTATAAAACGATTAACAGGTTAGGTTTTGAGTTGTGTTATTTACAACGTGGGTACTATTTTATAATGTAAAGTGCTTGTAACGTATTGATGTACTCATGTTTTATATAATAAAATTCTTCTTTCATCGCAATAAAAAAGAGTAATGGGTCTAAGACCCAAACAGTTACTTCTTCAATAGCTGAGATGCAAAAAGACATGCAAATCCAAGCCGCTCAACCTGACGCCTCTTGGGCCTACTGCTGTGGTTGTAGTGGAGAGAGAGGTACGCACTTTTGCCTTCTTGCCGACCTCAAACCCAAAATGTCTGCTCCCTTTGCGTCAGCTATTGGAAGAGTGATATGGATACCCATAATATTGTATATAACCTAAAATGCATTTGTTTTATCGTTTGTCTAGTCTGTTGGAGTTAGTCTTAGATCCATGTTTTTAAGCCTACCTAAAGTAGAGTTACTAGAGCACCTAGGGATGCTTTACAAACTCTAAGGTTTTATTGGCAAAAAAAAAACTCTAAGATTTTGGTTTTTATGAAGTTGTTTTACGGTGGAGTTACTAGGACAGAGTTCATGAAGTAGTTTTAGACACCCCTAAATCTCACTCTCTACATCATCATTTGATGAGTCATTTGCATAAAAATTATTTTGTACATCTTTCCACTTTTCAACAATTCTCCCATATATCGGGTGCATCCTAAAGAGTCATTCTCATTTTCTATTATTTTTCTAGCGAAAAATCTGAAATATAATATAGCTATAAATTTAGATAACCATTTAAAGAAGTTGTTGGAGAATAGTTGTTCACCAAAATCTTTACCCCTAATATTTAGAGAGGACACAGAGAGCTTCTTGTAGATGCTCTCACATATGTTTTTCTGTTGTTGATATTTATAAACTATAAAATTACATCCGTGTTGCATCACGAAATAATAATATCACGATAACCACCTTATTTCACACACCACTCTACACGATAGTCATCTACGCCACTGTCGCTCCATCTAGGTCCAAGACATTAGGGTTAGCGTCGACATTGACGCTTGATGTGAGTGGGAGAATTCAGATCGAAAGGCACAAAGAGTCGTTGGATGGCCGCATATGTTATAGGGGTTGGCCGACAGCCACTGACGTGTTCTCCTGATCTAGCCGCTACCACACCCTTCTACACCCTGTCTGGGAGGGTGCCGGTTGAAGAGGAATGGAAAGAGGATGTGCCACGCCCACACCCACAGGACCAAGCGGATGGGTCTGGGGCGGCAAGTTCTAGGCAACTTAGTGTGAGTAAAAGGATTTGGAAAGTGTAGGTCTTACTCTTCGAAGACGATGGAGGAGTAACAAATATACCTATACAAACAACTACGGGTTAGGCTACAATGTTTTTTGTTGGGCTTTTGTTTCTTCGTTTATTTAGGTTAACCGAACCTAGGATCCAAACTGACTGAGTAAAATTCAGTTCCTGAAAATGGTTAACCGAACAACTAACCGAATATTTTAATTTCGGTTAACTTATTTTCGATTCTGAATTTTTAGTTCTCGGTAAATTTTGTCTATCCCTACCCATGGCGGATGGCGTGTGGGTCAGCAGAGCACCAGATTTGCTCCTCCATGCTTGATGCTCGTCCTCCTCTGGGCTCCGATTGTCCTTGATGGGGCTTGCGGTGATGGTACTACTGTTTTCGCATGCACGTTCCCAAGTGTCTTGGCATGACTTGCTCCTGCAGTGGAGGCAACGATGTTATCTTGGGACTAGGCTCCACCTAGAGTCTCAGGCGCTCGAACGTCTTCTCTCCATCGATTGTGCCCATCATCCCTGGTCCATGGTCACTACTCTAGTTTGCAGATCTAGGGTGAGGGTTCAGCTCTAGTATGGCTATCGGTGGCTTGGGCAAGACCTCTGTATTGTGGTGGTTCCTAGGCAAAAGTCTTGCTCAATCGATAGCCGATGCTAGCAATGACGGCATCCATGTGTCATGTTCTCCCTAGAGGCGTCAGTGCAGAACCAACATTCTGATCTTGCATCTTGATCTTCGTGGACTTCTGTCATCGTTGTTGTTCGTGGTCCTTGTCGCATACAGTTCCACGTTGGTGCTCCCATTGTGCTTGCGTGTGTGCTTACTGTCCATCTTTATAATGGTTGGTCCTACCGTAGCGTCGTTTTGGTCATCTTGGTGGATGCTTTGATGTTGTCTTCATTTTTTTGTGGTGGATGCTTTGACATACAAACCATCCCAAACGATGCTTGGTCATTGTTGGTCTATTCTCTGGTGGATGTTTTCCTATCATCGTCATATGCTTTGCCGCCGAAATTGCGTCCCCACTTTTGGGCTCCCCTGCGGTGAATATTTGCTAGCGAAGTTTTTAGATGCACGTGTCGTCTCCTTCAGGTGAATGCTTTGCCAAAATGGTTCTATAGGTAACGGATGCATCATGTCTTTTGTTTTCAGGCTCACTCTATTTTGTTAGGGAAAAAGTCTAGATCACCCCCCAACTATGGGATGTGGAACACATAACCTCCAAAGTATCAAACGGTCTAATTTATCCCCTGAACTATTCAAAACCGTCTACTTACCCCCTGGGGCAGTTTTGGACGAAGGTTTGTTACGGTAACCATGGTTTTGCTACAGTAACCGAATCTTTGAAAAATCATAGTAAATCACAGAAAAATAGTAAAATGGAAAATCCAATTTTGTTGGACTCCACATGAGTAGATCTACACAATGAACATATAATATGGTATGCTTTAGTACAATGTTTTTGCTGTAGCTTTAAAATTATTAGAATTTTCCAATAAATTTAAAGCTACAACAAAAACTTTGTACTAAAGAACACCATATTATATGTTCATTGTGTAGATTTACTCATGTGGAGTCCAACAAAATTGAATTTTCCATTTTACGATTTTTCTGTGATTTACTATGATTTTTCAAATATTCAATTATTGTAGCAAAACCATGGTTATTGTAGCAAACCACCGTCCAAAACTGCCCCAAGGGGTAAAGTAGACGGTTTTGGATAGTTTAGAGGGTAAATTAGACCGTTTGATACTTTGGGGGGTTATGTGTTCTACACCCCATAGTTGGGGGTGGTGATCTAGATTTTTTCCATTTTGTTAGTGTCATGGCTCACTAGTAGAGAAACCACCTTTCGTCGATTGTCAAAATGAACTTTAGTCCCGGTTATTTTTGCATCCGGGATAATAGATCTTTAGTCCCGGTTGGTAACAACAACCAGGGATAAAAAGTCTCCTTTAGTCCCGGTTGGTGTTACCTACCAACCGAGACTAAAGGTCCAGAACATTTAGTCTTAGTTGGTGTTACGAACCGCAATTAAAGGTCCCTCGACGCGGGGGTTCAAAAGGGAAGAGTTCCATCTATTAACAGATAAGTTGAGTAGGTGGGATGGTTCGGACGCGCGAGGTGTGTGTGGGAGGTCCAAGGTTCGATTCAATTCTCATGGAGCGCGAGTTTGATGGGAGGCATTAATTTTTTTTAGTGGAAGGGACATTTAGTCCCGGTTCTACCAACCGGAAGGGACATTTAGTCCCGGATTTCTAGTCCGGTTGGTGGAACAGTAGTGGTTGAGGGTTTTGTTACCCTGATTTTTTTGTCTTATTGTTATGGGTTAGTTTGGATTATCTATCACTATTTTGGTTGGTTTGTAACTTGAGTCACGACAACGAGAACGTGCAATTCTAGTCTTCTTAACGAAACACATGCCAAGACATTAATATGTTTTTGAAAAAAATGTTTTTCATGTTAAAAAGTATATAGCTTAAAACTTAGTGGTTTTTTTACAAGAACTTAGTGGTTAAAATACGGGTAAGATGCAAAGTCGAGGGATTCATTGTGTGAAATAAACAAATCATTTAACCACGTCAAAATACCCAACTTTAAATTAATTATATATATATGTAAGTCTGACAAGTACTCTCATTCTTTCATGTATCCCATTTATTTTAAATTATATGATGTTTTAAATTTTATTTTTTATAATATCATTCTAGACGTAAAAGCTAAGTATTTAGAGAAAAACCAAAGCATCTTATATAATTTTAAACGAATAAGTACTCAATAAATTGGTCCCTGATGTATGAAATATCTATTTGACCTACACCAACATTCTATCACCCCTATGTTTTTTTTTGCGAATAGCCCCTATGTTTCTTTAGCCAGCACAAAAATCCACTAAGTCACGTTGTTTATTTTTTATTTATTATGATATTTCCAACTTCCAAGTAGGTCACAGAATACACTTCAATAAAAAAAAAACAAAACTAAGGAGCAAATGAACGTTACTAGAAGTTTGACATCAATTCAAACTGCCACCAAATCTGACTCTTGTGAACATCAAGGCTAAGAGCATCTTCAAGGAAGTCTCTATATTCTTTCTAAATACTAGAAATGAAGATTTTTTTTTTGAAAAAACATACTTCAACAATTTTTCTAAATGGTTATGTAATATAGCTATTTTCTATTCCGGTTTTTTCGCTAGCCAATCATAGAAGATGAGAATGACTTTCTATGCTGCGCATGAGATATAGAAAAACTGTTGAAGAGTATAAAAACAATTTTTACTCAAATGACTTTGTAAATATGATTTAGAAAGTATATTATACAAAGGCTCTTGGAGATGCTCTGACAACGAGTCTCTCATGAACATCACGCCAAATAGCCACTAGGTTATTAGTGAAACAATATGATATTATATGTAGAAATATTTTATTAAAAATTGTAGAAAAATCTAACCTATCTTTTATACGTTTAATGTTTTGTTTACATGAGAGTCTCTACAACTAGAATTTGATCATATAATGATCTACAAATTCTATATAATTCTACATTGAAAACATATACCACTAAAAATCCTACTATCATCCGCTTAAAATTATAAATTATTTGATTTTTTTTAAGTATATAGGTTTGCTACGCATCTAGATATATATTATGCGTGTATATATATAAGTCGGATACGAGTATTAACATTTATATGTATAATATAGTTATGTACCTTTTCTTGTCATTATAAATAAATTCTTTTTTTGAAATAAAATTATAAATAAATTCTGGATGACCGTAAATTTAAATCTGGCTTTAATTTTTAGTTTAGGTGTGAGGGTATCCTCTGCTCAGCATGTGCGCCTAAAATAAAAGACGTCTACCGGCAGGGCAGCGGCAGGCACCCTCGCCCCTCGCACTCTCCATCGATTCACCAGCAAAAATTTCTCAGCGCCGGCCTTCCGGCAGACCGGCCTCCGTATCACTGCGCAACCGATGGCTTCCTCCCCGTGGCCGCGCACCGCCGGTGCCGCCCCCGTCCCGCCGCCAGAAGCAGCAGCAGCTGCTGCTACCGCCGCCGCCACTCCCGCCCCGACGTCGGAGCAGCACCCGGTTAAGGTTCCCCCCACAATCCCATTTTTTTGTTCTCTCCCTCGCTCGTTGGCTCGTTTTCTCTGGCTCTCCAGGTCCAAGCTGAGCTCCTGACTGGTGCGTGCAGGAGGAAGGAGACGCTGCCGCCGCGGCTGTACCGGAAGAGGAGGAGGCCAAGCCCCAGTTGCCGCGGGACGATGACTCGTAATTGCGATCCCCCCCCTTGCCATGCGTCGCTTCTCTGTTACCGCAATGCATGCTCTGTCCTTGCGTGATTCTCGATAGAAACGCTGCTTCACTTACGGTTATATTGTTTTATGCGTGCACCCATAGGACTATATGGGATCCGCGAATACGCTGTTGTATACTTGTATAGTCGATAGAGGTACATGTCTGATACTAGTGCATGATGAGATGGGGCTGTTACCCTAATACTGGTAGTAGCCCGTAACAATGCATAGTATATTAATGTTATATATACACTCATATACTACGGATATACCAATAATAACAGGAGTACCTCATCAGTCACCACTTTTGTAGTTTTACCATGTGCACAAGGAGTGGTGGAGCCAGAACCAAAGTCCTGTCTGTCAGCGCAACAACACTAGTATTCTGGACTTTAATAAATTTGTTTGTAAGCAATTTTCAGCAAAAGAGGTACTATTTTGCAAAAACCCGTGGGGTCGATGTGGTTCCACTATGGAGCACATGCGAGTGCCTCTTCATCTGTGATGGTGTTAGGCATGCGAAGGGAGCATGATTAGGCTATATGTTGTTGATAATCGTGTAGAAATAGTGGCAGAAAGGAATCAAGTTAGCATATATTTCTCCAAATTGGCACATCACATTTCTCCTATTTTTCTGGTTCCAGCATATTAATTCTCTGGAAGAAGAAGGAAAAGGATGACATTTGATCTCTAGTTAGTGAAAAAAAACACATAGGTTTCGTCCCTATACATGGATTCTTTGCATCTGTAATGTCATATCTTCTATCTTGTAGAGTTTTGATCTCCCTATCAACAATGTATCCAAATCCCATGATCGACAGCTGATCTGGACAGTTTTGACTTTGTAGTAAGTTACACACTGAATTGTTTGACTAATTACCTTTTAGTTCATAATATCAAACCTTAGATTATTTTTTGTTTACACATCAAATACACTTATATTTTGAAGAACCTATTTGACCCTTGAATTATATAACTTAAGTTTATAATCGGAGGGATGAAATTACAACGTCTTAATCCTGTTAGGCCTATGTTGGCAGAACAGAGGTATTCCTTTTCTTTGGACCTAGATTCTGCATGTCGTCACTTTGAGAAGCCATCAAGGTTGACAGTAAATTTTGTGCGTTGTGTTTAACATGTGTAGAGAAGCAGCGATCCAAGAGCATGGACAGAAGATCAATAGATATCAAGCAATCCTTGCAGCCCGTCTGAAAGCCAAGTTTTTCTCTAAAAAGGCTTTTGACAGAGGTACTCATGCACTGTTCAACCTCTTGAACTTTCTAGAGTAACCTAATTTTGGGTGTATGCCATTTTTCTCTTTGAATTATCACATACAATCAGATCATTTTGTCTGACTGTAGCAGCTCTGCCATTGAGTGAAAATGTGTTGTACTTCTCTCTAACATATTTTGAGTACATTATCAGCAAAAGTTAGGGTGGCACTGTTAATTTTTTTTTTTGACGGGGATCCATAACTCAAGTTCTCTTACATATCAGTCACAATATGTTAGTCTAGGACATAACTCTATTACAAAATGAGTCTGTTACAAAATGAGTACTCCTTAAACCTAATAATCATCAGTTCTAATTTAATACCTATAATTCTGTAAGTCTTGGGTCTGTTTGAGCTTACCTGAATTAGAATGTCAATTAATTTAAGATCATCACAGCTCTTTTCAGATGCTAAACTGGAAAATGGGCTTTTCCCTTTTCAGTGTCATCCCAAGCTAGCCTTGATCTGTTATTTGGCTGCCTGATAATAAAGAACTAATAACTTGCTGATGCATCTTCCTCTGCTAGTCAGGCTGGTATTAACAACGTAAGTGTCTGTTATATCTGATGTGTATGCTTAGAGCCTTAGATTGCCACTTCATATAGAAAAGTTACATCAAACAGGACCCATGCAAATTATTTGTAAGTCAGCATTGAATAGACATGATATATGACTATCTTTTGTGTATGAACCTTTTGTCTTGATAAGTCATTTGATCAACATCTCTAAGCGATACAAATCTATGTTTATGGCCGTATGGGGGCTACTATTAGAAACTGTCTGTGAACAATATGCATGTATTTGTGTCAACAGTTATCTAATAAGCTGCTATTTTCTTTTCTGAATTTCAATTTACTTTGCTGTCTTCCACTAGTTGACTCCTAGAGAAATGAGATTTTCTGAGAAAGGGAAATGATGGCGAAAATGATTTTACTGGATGGACGTCACTAGGATGACTCTGCTAAATTTGCAGATGGTCCTTTTACTGTCAATGCTGGTCTAAATAGTCTAGAAGACTCTGTAAATAACTGAAAACTGTGCATATTTCAACTGTGATGTATTGTTAAATTTCTCTGTTGTGGTTGGTCACCAAGTATTGGTATTAACCAGATAGGGTTCAAATCCTGGCTTGCACCCAATAAACCTTGCTCTGCCTCCCCACCAAAAATAGCTGGGCGCCAGCATGTTGTAGTGGTGAGGTCCTACCTGGGGTAGTGACAGGGTTCGGGGGTTTTCTCGGCCGGTTTGGCTGGGGTTTCTTCTCACTTTCTCAGAGCAAAGCTGTGGAGGCAGTCCAGTTGAGTTTTTTTTTTTTTTAATATCTCTGTTTATGGGGATTTATTTATTACAGTTTCCTTAGTTGATGGTTATTCTTCTTGTTTCACATGTGTTTTCTAGTCAGACCATTCCCTGCGTTTTGATACAAAGTTTCATTTTGATTGATTAAAAGTTTAAAACAGTACTAGCTTTCTTTTCTTAGACCTTATGTAAATTTTCTGCTATTTGCCCTGTTAATAGGGAACATCTTTGAATCAGAAACCATTGTTGGAGATGAAACAATTCGGTCAAGCAGGTATATTTCCTGTGAGCTATAACTCTATCATTACCATCTCAGATTTCAGTATAGAAAACATCTAAATGTTCCCCCCCCCCCCATAGGTGGCCATGTACAAGATCATTTGCAAACCCAGAAAATTTTTCCCGCGACAAGAACAGCCATGAGAAGGGAAATTCTCCATCCTCAGCAGCAGATTCCTCTGCCAAGAACAACTCTCCACCCTTGGCTGATGAAGCCTCACCAAAAAATAATGCTAGTGCTTTGGTCACAGAAAACAATCTAACACCTGGAAAGAGACAGCAATCCAAGAAGAATTGACCTGATGGATTAATGTAGGATAATCAGGTTATGTTCTGTTCCAATGTAGCCTGAGGCTAGCAACCTAAAGTATACACCTAGCAGGAAAGGCAAATTGACGCCAAAAATGTTTGTAACCTGCTCTAAATTCAGTTTGTTGTACCTGTTCTAGAAAGCATCCGTAGCGAGGAATACTGTTGTTTACTTGGTATTTAAATTGATGTATTATAGACTATCCCTAATGAACCATTGATTGGTTGCTCAAATCTGAATCCCAAATTTTCTTTATTAGTCTGAATTTCATTATGCGATTTAATTTCTTTTTATGTTACGGTGATACACTTGCCGATGAGAATGCGAAGCTAACTTTTTTCAAATGGCAATTTATAACTCCAGAAAGCATGCTGATAGTCTGGTATTGACACTTCATGATAATCTTTCGATTATAGTTTTTTTCTCATCTCATTACTGTCCATATTCTTATATCTTTCTTTTAAAGCTCCAGGAACAAAACCTGAAGTATTCAAGGTTCAGAGTTGACAGCATCATAGCAGGTACACACATTCTCATATACAGGTAAATGCATTTAAAATATATACAATAAATTGCAAATAGACTTACAATGCTATCGAGAGCTGAATGTTTGGAAATGCTTCCACAGTAATTTATGGGAGGGTAAAATGTTCTTATCTACAGAATCATATTACTGAACTGCAAGCTGTTTCTATCTGAATGTTGGCTCTCTGTAGTACTTTCCGGTTCTTGTCCCGTTGTTGGAAAGCTGCATCACCAAGCCTCCAGAGGTTTTTTTATTGTTGCCAGCGGCCTGCCCGCCTGTGCAAGTATGTATCAACTATCAATACTCTTGCATTCTAAATACTCTGCTTGGCCCTTGTGATGTGAGAAACTCAAAGTGGTCTATGTTTTTTTGTATTTTATATTTATATATGCTCACAACAAGCCTTAGACAGCACTGATTGATGACTCAATTGCCTGTTGCAAATTTCAGATACATCCTTGTGTCAGAATCTTTTTGGTTTGCTATTTTATCAAGATTAATTGACATCCACATTACTGGAAAGATAACAAACCTGGTACATTGTTGCCTGGTTATTACATTATATTATTTCCTAGTGAAGTCAAAATTAGATGCAAAATGCAACACTTCTGAAATTCTGCTTGAACTAGTGCAAATGTATCTGCCTCTTGCGCAGGGATGGCAGTTAAACCCACGTGCGGGTGCTTGCGGCACCGCACCCGCTAGGCTGTGGTAGCAGGTGCCAAATTGCACCCGCTGGTCTCATCGGGTTGGGTCCTGGAATGAATGTACGAGTGTCGGGTGCGGGTGCTAAATTCCACAGGAAGGGTACCTATCGGGGTCCAAAATATAAGGAACATCTCATGTAACTAAGTATCCATGTCCAGTTGTTAAAAACATGTTCGACACCTAATAGTATCAATTTTTTAGTCCATTTAAAACTTGTATAAATACATGGCACCGAACACCGATATGGTAGTTGACTAGATGTGTGATATATAGATGATAAACTTCTCTTGTTTTCAACTTCCTATAATTATTAATACAATCATGATGATATATTACTTGTGAGATTAACATAATTGACGGGTCCCCGAAATCTGTGGGCACAAGTAATATATCACCATGATGATATATTACAATCATGATGCTTCATTCATTCCAAAAATCCGTGGGTTCAATCTTACTGTTTTCAAGAGTATTTTTTTTTCATTTGATGGAAATACAACTTCTCAAATGCTCCATTCATTTCAACAAGGGGCGAAGTGAGCAAGGTTACAGCAGCCTCCAACCCCATCCACCACATCATTTTCAGTGGAAAGCATCAATTGAAACCAATCATAAGGCTTCTTATCCCTTAGTGGTTTATGGGCAGTTCCTTGTTTTTTTTCATCTATGTCTGTTGTTTACTTACTTTGGATAGCAACTTGTTAACCAGTACAGCTGATCAAAATTTATCTTGGCCACCTTTTTTACAAAAAGATGTCAATAATAGGTAGTTCGAATATACCCGTAGACATATAGGAGGCAAAAAAAACCCCCGAGGAACCATCTCGAAACATATTTTATTTGGTATACTATGGCAACAAGCACCGTAGCTAAAATGTGAAGATAAGAATGAATTTATTCAGTAGCGGTGTCATGTTGCGGCTCTGAGGAGGAGCCTGGCGTGGCGGTGTTCTGCTCCTGGGTGAGGCGCTCGAGCTTGGTACTGAGATCGGTCTTCTCTTTCTCGAGCTGGGCGTTCTCGCTGCACATGTCACTGCAGCCCCTCATTGCGCGGTTCAGCTCGTCGAGGAGGCGGCGGTTGGCGCCGCGGAGGTGGACGACCTGCGCCCACAGCTCGGTGAGCTGCCGCTGCTTGCGCATGCGTGACCTCCTGGCGGACTCCCGGTTGGAGACCATCCTCCGCCGCCTCCGCTCAGCCTCCGCCATTGCCGTGCGGCCGCCAGCGTAGGCGTCATCGGTACTGCCGCCAGAGCCGGCTGGACTGTTTCCGGCGGTGACAGCCGGCAGTGCTTCGTGGATAGGTTCAAAGGTAGAAGGCGAGAGGTGGTGGAATAACGGAGTGGGCGGCATGTCGATCATGTTGCTGTGGTAGTGAGCGTGGAATGCCTGGTCCGGATTTGAGAGGCAGCGTAGGCTAGCCACTCCTCCATGGTAATGGTGCTGGTGGTGCAGCATGTGTGCTTCACTCGTTTGTTTGCTCAGTGGAGACTGCTGGAGACCTTCGAGGGTGAGGTCGAGCTGGGTTCTCGACTTCTCGATGTGGCTGCCTTGGTGGGTTTTTGCTCTGGATGAGCGGAGGGGCACTTGGTTGGTGAAGGCCTTTTATAGCGTACCAAAGCTAGTTTCGCTTGCCCCCTAGCCTTGCCCAACTAGAGAGAGAAGCCACCTTGTCTCGCCTCCTCCTCTTTTTATTTTGGTAGAATTTGGTAGCTTTAGTTTTATCGATTTGGTACATGGCCATGACCCATGAGGAGCGACCTTTCGCCTTTCATGCTCAACAATATCCAAACAACAACATGCCACTTAAGACTTAGCCTTCTGGCCCTCTAGCTCTGCCCTACTCCCTCCGTCTCTAAATAAGTGTCGTTTTGGATTTTTGTGCCACAAATTTAACTCGATTTATAGAAAATACGTGCAATGTTTATATCTTCAAATAAATTTGTTAAAAAATTAGATAAAAAGATCCTTTCGATGATACTAATTAGTTAACATAAATATTTATATATTCTAATATATAATTACTGGTAGTTGTTTATCGGGAAGCGAGAAAGACAATTATTTAGGGACGGAGGGAGTACTTTTCAAGAGAACATTGGCCTTTTCTTTTACCCTCTTGCGTGCATCCATGACTTGACTTGCGTGAGTAGTCTTGTCTAATGGTAAAAATTTATTCCAGATAGCGTTCATGCATGCCAAACTTTCACTTGTTAATGTATTCTCCATTAATTCCCCAAGATGCCCGGCCTTTGGCCTCTGTCATCAACAAATTACTTTACTGATGGAAATTATTTACCTAGTTGATGTAAGAGTTAGTTGCATGAACCTGCTGGATGTATGGATAGATGTGTAGCTTTACCTACTGAGAGCCACTGTAGGAATAAACAGGTTGAGATTATCGTTAGCCCACTAGCTAGATTATGAAGCAGATCGGCTATGCGTATCGTTTATAGTTTTTATTACATCTGCTTGTATGTATGCACCGTGCAAGTCCGACACCCATGAGTTTGATCACGAGAACTGCAAGTGCTTGTGAGCCTTTGATAAGTAACAGCTTTATCATCACTACCATAGGGGTTCGACAGCTAAGAGGATGGATGGATTGGTACGTCGTTCCTTTTTTGCACTACTGTAGCGCTTTACTGTGTATAATAATTGTAGTTTCTTTTTCTTTAGCAATTTGGATGCTGGTACTGTAGTAATTAATCTAATATATCATATTATGGCTTTTCAAGACAATGGAACATTGCTAGATGTACATGTAATAAGCTGAGGAAGTGAGGATATGAGCCTTATGTCAGTTTTTGGTGTACTGGTGTGGGCACACCCCAACGGGCAACCACGTAGGGTTGATCCCTTTTTTCCTTGGCTTGACTTGTGACCTTTCTTTCAGCTTTCTGACTAAGACATTGTTCATCCTCCATAAGTGGTACAATTTGCAAAAGCAATTGCAAATTGACAATTCCAACCATAAATAAATAGATGAACCATGTAGCCAAAGCAGAGTATGAGGTGTGGCAAACATTCCTTTATTCTTTTTTTGTGTAAAGAAAAATAGAAGAAAGCCCCCCTATAAATATTTATTTGATCAACTGAAACCGTAGGGAAACCTTTATCGACAATAAAAATAAAAACTCAATCTGCGGTGATTAGACAACCCTTGAGTATTCCGATTTAAAAAGATGTTCTCATGCAGATTGAGAAAACCCTCAAACCTCTACCTCATCCTTACACAACAACATCATAGCTCCGTGAGATAAGTTGGCCACATATCTAAGCTTTGAATGTGGGGGTAAACGAGAGAGGTTTTCCCTCTCGGTCGTTGTGGCTCAAGCCACAAAGAGCGAGTCTCTGGGAGTTGTTGACACAAAAAGCGTCAGGATCTGCGAACACCTCGGGCTATTACCCAAAGCTCGGTATCCGGAGGCGTGCCAGTCGATTTGACCAGTTAATCGACAAGGACGATGACTAGAGCAAGATCCAATCCATACAACGGCGATGCGCCCGGATGCTGGGATTGAGGCTTGATCAGGATAACTAGAGCAGAGCTGAACGAGGCAACAGCGATGCGCCCGGATGCCAAGGCTCAGAGGTACTCCCACGCGGAACTTGCAAGGATTTGACGGAGATTAGGGTGATGCAGCCCGTCAAAGCTTGATATTGGATTTATTCTTTCGTAGCCCTCGGGCACATATTTATACTCCCGCATGGAGAGTTGTACAAAGACACGACTCGTATCCTTCCTAAAACAAACTTCTAACTTTAATGAAACTGACTCACGCAGGAGTCGGATCTAAAACAATAATATTTATTTTCCTTAACAAACACGCCTATTTTAAAGGAAAATAAATGACTCAAACTACTATAATAATACTGGTACAAAACACCAGTTTCCTTATACTTCTCCTCGATGGAAACTTTCCATCGGCAAATCCCTCCAATCCGCGACTTCCCACTTGTAGTCCTCTGCTGACACCAAGCACTAAGTCACCTTGTACTCATCGGCACCCTATGTCCATCGGCATCGGCAACACTTCCCGATCGGCAACCTTGTACTGATAATTGTCCACCAATCAATCCCTATCAGCAATCGGCAACCACTCTTCATCGGCAATCGGCAATGCCTCCTCATCGGCAATCGGTAATGCCTCCTCGTCGGCAATCGGTAATCTGTCAGCAATCGGCATCAGCAACTTCATAGCTTAAGTTATTTGACTTCATCAATTAACCTTTGTCGGCAAGAACCATCCAGCCTCCATCGGCAGCACACTTAGTCTTCTCGCAGCGTATTCCCATCGGCAATACCAGCTTATTATTTTCCGATGCCGATGGAGAACGGCCGCTGACCAGTCAAACCTTAGCTCATTTGACACGTGCTGAAAAACGGTGTCAACACATGCCCCCTAGTTTCGGAGCGTATAGTACTTTACGTGCCGAAATTCTCTCCACTGTAGCCATTGCTATAGTCGTTACCTTCGAGATAAACGCACAGTTTCCTCAATCTCTGCGTGTGGAACCGTAATTTAATAATAAAATCCCTCGATTGTAGCACAAACAGTTGCAGACCACCTCGATCACCGCGCGTATCTACCGCGGGCCTCTCCATATTCCTGCACAGTGTGAAATGGAACCCCAAAATGCCCCTGAGTAAGCTTATAAAAGTTACCGGGATCCACACTGCTTTTTACCCGAGTCCATTTTCACTTTTACACTCCCTGCCTTCGTCTTCAACCTTCAGCGCCCCCGAAGAACACGAGCTCGAGCAACAGTCCTTCTCCTCAATCCAAGGACGAACCGCAAGCACTCCCTTGACTCCAATGGCGATCCAAGTCGACATCCCCAAGGTGAAACCTATTTTCTTCCTAATCCAACCTTCTGCTCGTTCTTTTCTCGCACAAATCTGGATTTATCCCCGTCCCTTTTCTGATTTTTCCCCTTCTTTCCTTCGAACCCTAGGAACTGTACAACAAGGTAGTGATCCCGCTTGCTGGTTCCAACTTTAGCTGCTTAGGCCCCATGGGCAATCCGGATCCCACCTTCATAATCAATGCAGAAACCAACCGGGTACCCTTCAAATCTGAGTGCTTCGGCTTAGGGTTATGGAAAGATGCTTTCCGGTCATGGCCCAAGTTCACCAAGGGGTGGAAGAACTGGTACCTCAGGGTTGCTAGGGCGCAACAAGTTTATTGGCAAGAGCGCAATTTGGATCAATGCATTCGGCTTTCCATTGTCGATATGGAGAGAAATGAGAACATGCTGATAGCTGCCTCCTACTTCTGGTCTGACACTATGAACGCCTTCCTATTCCGACATGGACCAGCCACCCCTACCCTTGTCGATGTCCACATGTTGACCGGCCCGGACGTGTCTTCTGCCGACACCTTTACCTTATTCAATAGGAAGGCCGAGTACAAAGTGAACACTCGGAACATCGGCGGCTGGACAGGCTATATTCATGAGTGCCAGAAGACAGGATCGGTAAACCAGAGGGAGCACGCCACTTTCCTGAATATGTGGTTAGAAAAGTTCATCTTCTGCGGCAGGGCAGTTGGACCCACTACCATGCATCTTCCAGCAGCTGAGCTACTTGCCGATGGGACGAGACTTCCCCTAGGCAGATATCTTCTAGGATCGGTATATCGCTTTCTCCATCAAGTATCCCAGAAGTTACTGCTAGGTGAGCACATCGGAAACCTTGGGGGTCCCTGGTGGTTTATCAATATGTGGTTGAACGCACAGATGCAGAAAGCGCTTCAATTCGACTTGTTCGCTCAACGATTCCCGAGAGACATATCGGAAGACCATCAGTGTAGGGATGATGAACCGGCAACTCGCCCTCCACTCAACTTTGGAGAGGCAATTATAGTGCTGCCAGGGACCAATGCCGATGCGGAGCAATTCGGTTTATTCTTTTAGAAGTTTTACAATGGAATTCCTGCCACAGAACGGCTCTGGTGGCCATATGCCGACGAAGACAACCGATTCCCACTGCTGTTCAATCTTACCGATGGAAACGTGCCTGAGAATCAAATAATTATGAAGGCCAGTATTGTTCCCCGTGCTATCCCAGTCAACATCTTCGGATCCGGGAATAATGCTCCTCCATCGTTTGAATTCTATTACCCATCGGCGGCGGCGAGACAACTAGCCTTCGGCCAACTGCCGATTAAGCTCTGCTACTCCAAGGTGGTGAAGCCTAGGTAGACAATCTCTAGTGTCCTAGATTGGAACAAGGTTGTCAACCTTCCTCCCAGTGCTGATGTGTCAGACCTTGACCTGTCCTCCTGGTCACCAACCTCCTTCATCACAAACGAGTACAAGTCTTGGTGGCAAGAATGGAGGTGTCATCTGTTTGCCAAGTCGTCGCACTACTATCGGAACATAATTGACGCCGATCACATCATTCCTGACAACACGGTAAGTTTTATTCCGATGCATTCCTTATTACTTTACCCCTGTCATCGGCATCTGACCCCTTCACACTTAGCAGGTTGACGATCCGATTCCTCCGATGAGAAGGAGTGGCAAGCCCTTCAAACTTCGAATGATGAGTCCTGTATCACTCATCGGCAACAAGGCCCCCACGTTAACGGCCTTCACCCCTCGACAGGTACCTACACCGACACCTGCAAAAGCCAAGGCTACATCGGCCGCTGCTGCTGCCTTGACGCGGGTGTTTGCAGTAAATTCATCTTCACTCACACCGATTACATAATGCCTCATCGGCAATATTCTATTTTGTATAACTTGCATTGAATACTATCAGGCTATGAGGTCATCGGCAGCTGCTCCAAGCAGACAAGCACCTCCAAGTTCGGCTGCCGATGCCCCCCAGTCCTCGTCGAAACGGGCTGGATCTCCTGCTGCCGCGCCAAGGAAGAAAAGGCGCTTGAGGCTGGCTAGCCCATCTTCGCCATCGGCTTCAACTGCGCCACCAGCTACCACTGCACCAACGGCATGACCGTCGACGACTCCAATTCCTGATAATCCTTTGGACGACGTCCCTGACCAGGAGACAACTCCACCTACTGCAGCGACGGAGGCGGCATCGGCATCGGCGCCGGCCGAAATCCCCGATGAGAGCATGGCGTTGCCACCACAGGAACCAACAGCATCGGTATCGGCACCAGTGCCTACACTAGATGAAAGCCCTAATCAGGGGACAACTCCACTTGCCGCAGCAGCAGCGGCGACATCGGCATCGGCGCCTTCACCAGCCGAGATCCCCGATGAAAGAGCGGTATCGCCACCAAGGGAGCCAGCCACTACATCGGAAGCAATGCCGACAACAACACCACCAGCACCAACAACTTCAGCAACAGAAGCTCATTCATCGGCAACCGCTGCCGATTTCCAAGATGAGGCTGGACCCTCCAACATGCCAAGTCCCAGGCAAGAAATCCGCTTCAAGATGGTAAGTCGGTCACCTAAAAATTCATAGTATAGCTTCATGATCGACATATTTTAACTTCTTCACTTTCAGGCCTAAGACTCCCCAGACAACCTCTTTTCCTTCGGCCTCAACCTCCAGGATGAAGATGAACACCGAGTCCCCGCTGGAGCAGACAACCTGTTCTCTTTTGCTATCAATATTTCCGATGAGGACGAAGACGAGCAAAGTTCTGCTCCAGCACTATCGGCAGAAGTGAAATCCAAACTCGAGGCATTACTCTCTCAGCTACAGATAGATACATCCCAGCTTGTCCAGGACTCGACTGCAGCAAGGGCAATTTTCAAAGATATCCAAGGCCAGCTACCTGCCGATGCAAAAGAGATCCTCATCCAAGCAGCCTTCCTTGAATGTCGCCGATTGCAATACCAACGGGCCTCAAGCCGCATTGCCAACAGGAATGCCCAATCCAAACTCACGGAAGAAATGCTTAAGTTTAAGAAAATTGTCGATGAAAAGCACAAGAACATCAGCCAAGTAGAAGCTTCCGGCACTGACCTTGAACAGGCATTTACCCAACTATCGGCAAGAAAGGAAGAGCTGCAGGCCGAACTGAGAAAAGTTGAAGAAGCTTTGGACGTTGTCAGCCAGAAGAGAGCCCAACTTCCCGACACCATCACGGCTCAGTGACAAGAGAGGGACAGTAATGCTCGACAAGCCATCGCTTTAAAGAAGAAGATCAAGTCGGTTGAAGGCTCTGCCGATGAGGATGCTAGGGAGATAGAGGAGATAGAACAAATTCGCCTGCGTGCGATATCAGTTATCCACTCCCTATTGTAACCTGTTAAACTGTCACATCGCCAAATGTAATATTGATACTTGGTTTTGCTTTGTAATATAATGTCAATACGCTTTTACCGATGTATTATAACTTCCCTTTCATCGGCATTCAAACGAGCACGCTATACGCCGACTCCTGTGAGAGTTTCTAGAATGTAAGCATTACTGGGAGCAGACTGTCTTATCCGACAAGGACCTTTCTGATTAGGAAACCCTCCAAACCTAGAACTTAGTCCCAATCGGTAAAATCAACCTCCATACTAGAGTACAACCGGTAAACTCTTTTCATCTAGTTATCGGCAACCGTTACCGACACCATGACTTATCGAATCGGCTAAAACCTTCTTCGAGTAATCCCAACTTTTAGCGGAGCCCGGTATTCAGCCCGATCGTCTGTTAAGGTAGCAATAATCAGCAACAAAATTTCTCACTCCAATCGGAACGAAATTCAGACACTTGCCGATAGATCCACCAAAGAAGGCACAAGGAGCAACCTCCTCTTAAAATATCTGCACCACATACTTAATTATTGTGTGTAAGCATGGTAGAATCATCCTTACAGCTGTTTTTTCTCTGGCAGTTAACAAATTCATCGGCAGTACGGCGTTTCACACACAAACCACCGGCCGGTGCCCTCAAGTATAACAATTGGAATCGCCAGAGTTTGCCGAGTGCGGCCCCCAAGCCAGAACGTCCAAGATTGACCCCGGTTTAGACCATCGGCAATATATTGTCATCTGCCGATGGATCTCCATCCTTGCGCTTTGGCCTCCACTACTTTTCCCTTGAAGGAACTTCAGTGTCATAAGTTATTACGACGCTCACGCTGAATTCTTCTCTTCTGGGTCTTGGTCAGACCCTTAGGGCACCACTGAGGGAGTTTGGTTTTCCAGACAGGCTGACGCTGCCTTTCATTACTCATATCGGCTTCTCTCCCAACGTTTGAATTTCTGGAGAGCGCGTCTTCATCGGGTACTATCGCATCGGCCATCTCCTCAGGCTCCCTTTGCTCAATACGCCTGCCAAGTCTGTCATAGGCACTAAGCTTGCCCCCCAGTCGGTCACGCACCGACCTCTTCTCTCTGAGCGGCTTGGTGTACCTGGATGCTCGATCATCAAAACAAGGTTTCTTACCTAACCGATCGGCAGTGTGGTACCCGTAGCATTCAGGACAGTTATTGGCAGTAGGTAGCTTAATGCCTTCTTCCCAACAGTGAACGAAGAAGGGACACCTCCAGTGATTCTTCTGCCGAAACCAATCCTGTTCCTTCTCTTCCTGTCGATGTTGCTCCTTTTGCGATTGCCAATACTCCTTCGGCTGTTTGTGAGTGATTATGACGCCAGGAGCCCTATTGGTACTGCTACCTTCATCGGCAACTCTCTTGCTTCTCCTGTCATCGGCAAACCTTTCTACATCACGTTTAGCCACTCGATGATCAGGATCTACCGATGCGCTTTTTCTAACAGCTTCCGATGTCAGCACCTTAGTCTTTTCACTGGTTTCCACCATATTATTTGGAAACGGACGCTGATCAAGTTCCATCGGTTTTTGGACTTTAGAATCTTCAAATTTGATCCGTCCAGAGTCAATCTCTGACTGCAACTGCTGCCTGAACACTTTGCAGTCATGGTACTATGAGAAGTTGCATCGCGCCACTTGCAGTACCTGGTCTCCTCGAGTTCCTCGGCCGATGGAATTACTTGATTAAGGGCTAGCTTAATTTGCCCTTCCTAAAGCAATAGGTCAAATATCCCATCGGCCTTCGTGACATCGAAGGTGAACTTTCTAGTCCTTTTCTGGCCGAGCGCACGAGGTTCCGGCTCCTCATCTTTCACCCATTCAACAGTGTCGATGTTCACCTTCTCATCTGACTCGGAGTCCCCTTGTCCAACAAAGAGCACTTTTGCGCTCCAAGTCTTCTTGGGCTCAAATGACTTGACATCCTGATCGGCCTCCGTGACATCAAAGGTGAATTTTTCCAATTCAGCCATGTTGATATTTAGTTCTTCGTCCGAGTCTGAAGCTTCCACTTTCTCGGTCGAAAACACCTTCGTGTCTGGACCTTGCCGATGCGCAGACTCGCTCACTGGTTGAGTAGATTGATGTATTTCTTCATATCTTTGTATTAAATAGGCCGGAGCGATTGACCCATCAACAACACCAATCTGTTGAATATTATGCATCGGCTGACTGGCCGATGGGCAACTTTGAACATCGACCGGTTGAGTAGGTTGATGCACTTCTTCAGGTCTTGACGTCAAAGTATTTGAAATGATCGGTGCGCGCGCAGTACCAGCTATTGGAATACTATGCTTCGGCTGCGTTGTCGATGGGCAACTTTGCACAGTTACTGGCTTGCATTGTGGCATTATATTTATTACATTCATCGGTTGCTGTACCGATGTTTCATTGTACACTCTTTCTTGCAAGCATTGCGGTGTAGTACTTATCGGCTGATGTACCGATACTTCATCCTGAAGACTCGCTGGATGCTGCGGAACTCCTGCCACTTGGTGTTCAGGCTGCACATATTGCTGCTGAATCGGCAATTGACCGATCCAACCTACATTAGGTGTCATCGGCACATGACTTACCGATGGCTGACAACTAGCTGTCTCTTACAGCCCTTGTACACTCGGATGATAGCCTCGACTTGCGGGTACCATAGGCTGAGCAGCTATTGCCGATACAGACTGACTGACACTCGGCATGCTTTGTTGCATCGGCCAAAAATTTGCCGATGGCTGATAGCCAACTGACTCTTGCAACCCTTGTACTCTTGGATGATAGCTTTGATTTGTAGGTACCATGGGTTGAGCAGCCATGGCCGATGCAGACTGATTGACGCTCGACATGTCTTGTTGCATCGGCCAAGAATTTGCCGATATCTGATAACCGGCTAATGTTTGTTCTCGTCGTGCCCTCGGATGATCGCTTTGACTCGCGGGCACCACAACTTGAGTAATCATTGCCGACACAGATTGATTGACAATCGGCATACTTTGTTGCATCGGCCAAGAAGTTACCGACGGCTGATAGCCGGCTGACGCCTGTCGTTCTTGTGGCGCCGGATGATCAACAACATAGCTACCTCGATTAGCAAGTGTTCCAGTTTGAAGAACCATTGCCACCATGGGTTGACTCGCAACTGCTGGGCATTGTTGTATCAGCAAGTGACTTGCCGGTGGTTGGGCGTGCGACACTCTGGGTATTGCCGTTTGCAGATTCCCTGTTGGCAACTGCACCGTTGGAGAAGATGTAGCATAATGCATCACTGGAACCATCGGCTGTACGGAAGTTGCCGATGCCATGGGAACCTTCCACCCTGCATGGTTATCCTGGACCAATCTGGAATCAGCAGATAGACTTGGAGACACACCGTATCCCCAGCAGTTGGCTGAAGTTGACTGAAGCCACCAAATTTGTGTTCACCTGAGTAGTGTTTGTTGGGCTTAATCTTGGTGGCGCGATCTCATCGGCAGATCGACTCATAATTGGTGTAAACACCCTTGGAACCGCCGATGCAGTCGCAGCAGATGCCGATCCGAGCTGACGACACTCTGGACCAACATAATATGGTGTCTGTCTCTTGAAAGCTTGCTTGACAACATTGCACACGGTATCGGACAGCACATTGGATTGGCTAATTAATACCTCATTAAATGCATAATTAACCGTATCATGTACTTTACCAGGATCGGCGTAGAAAGTAGTCTGCCGTGGCGACGGCGAATCTTGCTTCTGCACTGCTTCGCCGATCCTGTTTAGGCTGAAGGATCTAAGATATAAGCGCTTGTACTCCTCCATTGCCTGCTCCATAGCCTGCTTCTGACGACCCGTCAGATCTGCCGCGGAGACTTCAATGACACTCCTTGGATTAACCATGATAGATGTAAAAATTTGTATAATCGTGTCCCACCGGGTGTGCCAAAAGAGGTGTTGACACAAAAAGCGTCAGGATCTACGAACATCTCGGGCTATTACCCAAAGCTCGGTATCCGGAGGCGTGCCAGTCGATTTGACCAGTTAATCGACAAGGACAATAACTAGAACAAGATCCAATCCAGACAACGGCGATACGCCCGGATGCTGGGATTGAGGCTTGATCAGGATAACTAGAGCAGAGCTGAACGAGGCAACAGCGATGCGCCCGGATGCCAAGGCTCAAAGGTACTCCCATGCGGAACTTGCAAGGATTTGACGGAGATCAGGGTGATGCAGCCCGTCGAAGCTTGAAGAACTCGTTGAAAAAACTATAACTAATGCAAAAAGGGTAAATTGCGATAAAAAGTAGAATAAGAGTAAAATTGATTTGTTTGATATTGGATTTATTATTTCGTAGCCCTCGGGCACATATTTATACTCCCGCATGGAGAGTTGTACAAAAACACGACTCGTATCCTTCCTAAAACAAACTTCTAACTTTAAGGAAACTGACTCACGCAGGAGTCGGATCTAAAACAATAATATTTATTTTCCTTAACAAACACGCCTATTTTAAAGGAAAATAAACGACTCAAACTACTATAATAGTACTGGTATAAAACACCAGTTTCCTTATACTTCTCCTCGATGAAAACTTTCCATCGACAGATCCCTCCAATCCGCGACTTCCCACCTGTAGTCCTCTGCTGACACCAAGCACTAAGTCACCTTGTACTCATCGGCACCCTATGTCCATCGGCATCGGCAACACTTCCCGATCGGCAACCTTGTACTGATAATTGCCCACCAATCAATCCCTATCAGCAATCGGCAACCACTCTTCATCGGCAATCGACAATGCCTCCTTATCGGCAATCGGCAATGCCTCCTCATCGGCAATCGGTAATTTGTCAGCAATCGGCATCAGCAACTTCATAGCTTAAGTTATTTGACTTCATCAATTAACCTTTGTCGACAAGAACCATCCAGCCTCCATCGGCAGCACACTTAGTCTTCTCGCAGCGTATTCCCATCGGCAATACCAGCTTATTATTTCCCGATGCCGATGGAGAACGACCGCTGACCAGTCAAACCTTAGCTCATTTGACACGTGCTGAAAAACGTGTCAACAGGAGTTGCTCTGGCCATCCTGAGGGGGGTATTGTGTATGTAAATTTGTTTGAACTTATTTACCTACCTTATCAATCATATTGTATTATTTTTATTTCACAACTAAATAGCTAAAAACAACATCACTCATCTTATTAGCTGCATAAACCATAATGAACAAGCTCGAATTTCATAGTACGGATTACTTGTTACCAACACATGTGTCCAAAGCAATAAAACTCAGCATTGTTGATATGCATGCATCGGCATCTCCATTTCCGTTTGTTCCGAGAGCTGGAATACTGTTGCATTATTCGCGGCATCCGCGGATCCGCGGCTGACGCCATCGCTCGCATGCTTTTGCAAAAGCAGGGACGCGGAAATATTTGGGTGATCAACCACCTCGGCGCAGCGACAGGTTGGGTTGCCGATTGAGACGGATGCTTGGGCGTCCGTTCCTCGGCAGAGTGGCAGCAGTAATCAGACACTTAATTGCAACCACCAAGAACATATTAAAATTAAATCGTAAATAAAGCAGTTGATATCCTGCTTTGCTTCTTGCCAATTGTGACGCCCCTGTCGAACACGTCGTTTTCAAGCTTTTCTTTATAGTATGTGCGTGTGTATATACGATCGATTATGTGGCTCACAGATCTAACTTTTGTGAACCGGAACAGTGACCGACTTTTTCTTGTTGTGAGTACTTGGCGTGACCTGTGATGTAGTGGCCATGGGACTAGAGGCACGGGTATGCACCTCCAAAATTTTAAAAAACAGTTATATTGATATAATTTTTATCATATTGGTATCCCCATGATATAGGTTTATGCACCAACAAGCCAATTGTACCTTCTCAAATTTTCTCTAGCTTCGCAGGAGATGAAAGTCAAGACTGAGAAGAACAAGGCAAGGAGGCAAGGGGCAGTGAATGTATGTTTCCTTGACACCTCCAACTCAAATCCATTTCTCATCATCCAAGTCATTTCTTAGGCAGCTCCAAGTATTATCAGCAGGTCAACAGAAAAAACAACGCAGAGCAGAGATGTTGTTTGTCCCATTTTTTTTTAGCGAATCGACACTGTTTTGTTTCAATGGCGTCACGCTATCACTGAATAAATCTCACTTGATTGGAGTGGTGGGACAATACCTTTGTAGATGTTTCTGGCTTTGTGCTTGGCTGGAGGCTTGTCCCCTCGGATTATTCTCTTCCTCTTCCCTTTCAAGCTCTAGCCTGATGAAATCCTTAGGATTCAAGATGTACATTTGAGTATATATTTGTCATTGATGCAACAAGGCGACGGTAGAATATGTGCTCTCGAAGCACTAGGGGGCAAGGACACCTGACTCGAATCGTACGTTCATGTTTTTGCTTCCCAAATATGGGGTCGCCAATTGACTAGGCATTTCAGCGGGAGCATCCGCATGCTATGGGATTCTAGTTGTGTACTCCAAGAATTAGATGCAAACTTGCGGATAAAAAAGCTTACGTGATTAGACTCGGGAGGAAGCCAGACCGTGAAATGGAGATAATTAGCATATGTTTGCATTTTAAACTAGCAATTTAGTGAAATGAAAAGAAGGTGGTGGCCAGCCGGCGAGCACAATATAAAAGGTATCACTTTCTGATTATATATGAAACAACTTCTTTTTTTCGATCTTCGCTACAAAAATTTGGGGGATTTGATTGAGTTCAATCCTGATTGTCTAGGTTAACGGTGAGAAGAAAAAGGGGGTCGTTCAGCTAGCTAGCTAGCTAGATGTGCTTCTTGAGATGGCACTTTCCGGAACAATAAGATTAGTGTGTTTGTATGGTTTAGGACGTAAAAGTGTTTATCCTTGAGAGACATTAATAAATTTGATTCCTTGAGATGTGCCTCTCTAATTATGTATATATTTTTTGTCACCTCGTGGCCGGTACCTTCCGACCAAGACCTTAAAAGTTGAGGAATTTAATTTGTTACCTCTCGGTAGGAAAACACAATGACGAATTATGAATCAATTCATTCATTCGCAAACGAGGAATTTAAGTTGCGCATCATTTCTGATGTTTTTCCATTCTTATTCATTTCTTCTTGGCAATAATTTTTAAACAAATTGGAATTATAATATAAAAAAATTGGTTGATGTATATCTATATACCTTGCTTTGAGGAAGCGCAATCGTATACCATCTCAAAGCTGAACACGAGGAAAAGAAACAAAAAGTGAACTCACCAGCTCAAAATGATAGGTTGGGACTTGGGAGTCGAGATTCCATTTGTGGTGCATCACGCGCTCTTGAATAGTTCATTTAGCTTACCTTGCCTGCTTGTTAGGGCCACATTGTTGAAAATCTTGTATGATAAGTTCTGCTTTCCATTTATCTAAAGAAAGCTGCTACATCGGTTTCCCTCTCTTGGAAAAGAAAATTATTCAGTTTTGGAAAAGAAAAGAATGGTTTTCTGTTCATGAAAATGAGGTTGCTGTTCAACTGACAACACAAAGTTCCAATAATGAATGTCCTCGTTATTGATGTTAGCTATACTCCCTTCGTACTAAAAAACTTATCGTTTCGGATAAAGTTTTAGTCAAACATTGGGAATATAAATCATAAATAACTTTTAAGTTGTTGAGTTTGAAAATATGAAAATCATATCAATAGATTTGTCTTAAAAAATATTTTTATAAAAATATATAGATATTATATTTCAATAAATATTTTTCAAAAAATAAGCGGTCAAAGTTACACTTTTGAGACCGTACCGTTTTCTAAAATGATAAGTATTTTTTTATCATGGAGGGAGTATTAATTCACAAAATTTGGGCAAACTTAATGTATACCGTTACTCTAATTTTGTGAAAAAAATAAATGCAAATGGAATCATGGGACCCCTCAACATCTACTTAAAAGACAATTACAACTTGCTTGATTTGAATGAAGTTTGCTTTTATTACAAATTCATTTGAACTACGTTTTGAGCATATGATGTCATACTATTCAGAGATCAAAGACTCATTACTTGCAGCCGTCCTTAATTATGCTCGAAAGAACACGAGTATCCTAAAACATCTTAATTGACATACTCTCTCTGTCCTAGAAAGAAAGTCGTTATGGGATGTATGCAAGTCAAACTTTCTCGATTTTAATTAGGTTTATAGAAAAAGCGTACACCATTTATATCTCCAAATAAGTTTATTATAAAAATATATTCAACGATCTATCTAATGGTACTAATTGTATATTATAAATATTTATATATATCCTTTTATATATAATTGATTAAAGTTTAAAAACATGATTTCTTAGAAAGTGAAAATGACTGTTATTTAGAGATAGAGGCCGGAAATTCCAACCTGATTCTTGACAATTTCGGTCCTCAGAATTACCGGGTCTCAGGCCTGGCAGTTTTCGGCTTAGGGCGGGTGAAATCAAACTCAAGATTGGTGATGTGCCATATATGATTATGTCCCCTAAGATTCTACTCCGTCTGCAGCAATACGGGTTGATGGACTAGCTAGTATGCATATGTAACAATTTAAATTGTTTGCATATTTATGCCGAAATATAATAGGACATTTCCTTCAATAATACTAACTACAAAAGTCAGAAATGAGTGGATAAAAGAAAATTGCAGCAACCCCATTGCGTGTGATGGTTCCTTCTGAACAGCGACATATATAACGCATGCAGGACAGTGCTATCACTAATCCCATGTTCCTAAACAAGAGATTTTTTTACGATACTTGAGAAAATATTCAACGGCTCACGTCGATCGATCCGACGGCTATAAAGGCTGGAGGAAATGAGAGGAAATTTTAGAGAGGAAACGGGAGAAAATTATGATGTGTATGACCAATGGACCATATGCGCCAAATTTCCTCTCATGTGCGTAAAATTTCTTCTCATTTCCTTCAAAACTCAGATAATTAGGACTTCAAATAAAGGGGTGGTAATTCCGTTTCTATATTTGTTTTTTCTAATCAAGGGTAATACGGTAATTTGATATTTGTGAAAATAATGATTGGAGTAATAGGAGGAAATTTTGTACATTTGATTTTCTATAATTTCTCTCATTCACGTTGCTTAGTTGGGTCACGACGTCGATCTAACATCGGTTGCAAAATCTTTTTGCAACGACTGGCAACGAACGCAATTCGGTTGCAACATGTAGCTTTTGCAACCAAATTAAACTTATTGCAACGTTTTCTTGTCGTTGCGTAAGGATTAGAATTTAGTAGTGCCTAAAATACCCTTTACGAATATAATTAGAAAAGACTTAAAATATTGTAGAGGAAATAGAAGAAAATGGGAGGAAATTTTAAACATAGTAAAAAGACTCCCTAAACAATAGCCTCCATAACCCCATATAGTCCTTTATATAGTAATATAGTGATCCGAGTTGGGAGCACATGCAACATATGCCTGCTCACATGAAATAGTTTCACGGCGGCTGGCTCCAACGACCCACTACGAGGCCTCCAATCTGCTCGTGCTGGTGCTATGGAGTGTATCGTGTGCGATACGGATTTCGGATGATGCGATGAACACAAGCTCGCCTTTTTGCTGAATTCTATGTATGTACAGTCCACATGTGCGTGTATACAGTTTCCATGGACGCATGCAAGACCAAACAACAGTTTCAGGTACGCATGTGGATCTTGATTGTTTTCCATTTATATCTAATATGGTCTCTTGGTAGAATATGATCTAGCTACGACTATTTTAAATCGACTGATGATATACACTCCATAGCTTCACAAGCCTGTCTCGTAGGACTGAACCAAAGGGCGTCTTGCGAGAGGGGCCGCCGCCGCCCTCCACCGTCACCGCTGGTCCCCTTCCTTCCTCTCCGGCATTTCGCCGGGGTTGAAGGAAGTGGAGATCCATTGTTTTCAGTAGATCGAGTCCTTAGAGTTAGAGTTTCTCCATGTCAAAGTTTTTGGTATTGGAGTTTTATCTCTTTCTTCTCCTCTTCTCCGACAATGGTGAAGGAGAAAGGTGAAATCGTCTTCGCCATGACGGCTTCGTTGAAGACGAGGGCGACAACTTCGGCGTCACCATCTTCATCGACATGACAACATGGAGATCTTTGTTTCCGGACGGTGGCATCAAGGCGGAGATGATGTCGCCGCCATGAAATAATTTTCTCCGGTCTTTTCTTCGTTTTGTTGTGGTTAGATCTGACCACAATGAAAAACTAGGAAGAATATCCTTCAGATCAGTCTTCCTAATTCTTCGGTGGCAGAAAGAAGAAGAAGGAAGACACCAGCAAGAAGAAAAAGATCATCAATTCCACCTACAGGAATGTTGGCCGTCGTCCGTTGAGCATCTGTTCTAAGGCTTGCTGCTATTGCTGGTGCCGAGTATTTGCCTGTGTGGTCATCTATACGAAGCGTCAAAAAATGTTTGGTTTTGAGATTTGAAGCTTTTCACGGCGTGGGTATTTTTTAGATGAAGATCAGTTTCTGGATATATCTAGTGTAATCCAGAGTGCTTGTAATATGTTGATGTATGTCGCAAAAAAATGTTGATGTACCCAGCTATTATATAATATAATTATTCTTCTTTCACCGCAAAAAAAACTATTTTAAATCGACTTCCTTTGGCGCTCGATAAAAACATGTTGTGTGTATGTTTAAACTCTTCTACTTAATATAATCTATATCTATATCTAATAATAAAGAGCCAATATTTTAGTCTTTTTTTCGTCCATCTATTTTTTTTGTGTGGACTTCTCTAACTAAGGGGGTGTTTGGTTAGAGTCCCCTAAATTTTAGCCACTAAATTTAGATGATTTTAGTCCTTAAAGTGCCAAACAACCCCAAAAGTGCCCTCTAAAGAGCAACTAAACTTTAGGGGGCACTTTAGGGGGTTGTTTGACATTTTAGGGACTAAAATCACCTAAATTTAGTGGCTAAACTTTAGGAGACTGGAACCAAACAACCCCTAACTTTGCAAATGTGGGATAAATGAAAAAAAAACAAAATAAGGACACAACAAAATGGAAAAGAAAAAAAGACACCGTATGAACCGGATCCGTATAGAAAAAGGAAAAAAGTAAATACCAGACTCCATATAAAAAAAGGAAAAAGAAAAGTAAATACCGGACTCTGTATTGAAAAAGGAACATATGCTACATGATATATATATATATATATATGTGCGGCAATGCTAAATCATGAAAAAAAATCCGTATAGAAAAAGGAAAAAAAGTAAATACCGAGCTCCATATAGAAAAAGGAAAAAAATATCAGACTCTTTATTGAAAAAGGAAAAAAGTAAATCTATACAGAAAAGAAAAAAAAGAATAGAACACGTATGCTACAATATATATATATATATATATATATATATATATATATATATATATATATATATATATATATGCAGCAATGTTAAATCATGAAAAAAATGCAGGCTCTTAATTTCACCCCTCATTTTTTTGGTATGACCTCGCCTAACTAACTCTGAATGTAACATGCATAGATAGGAATAGGAATCCTAATCTAAATAGAATTCATACGTTATGAGTCAATTGTCAATCTATACCTATTAATAAAGAGCCAAAATTTCAGGTTCTTTTTTTTCATCCATCCATTTGTCTTTGTATCCATCTCTCTAAACTACCGACAATAAAGAGTTTATTCTATACGAACAAAATAAGGACACAATAAAAAGGAAAAGAAAAAAAGACACGTTATGAACCGGACTCCATATAAAAAGGAAAAAAAGTAAATACCGGACTCCATATAAAAAAAGAAAGAAAAATGAAAAGAAGAAATCTATAGAAAAAGGAAAAAAAATAGGACGGACACGTTATGAACCGGACTCTGTATAAAAAAAGAAAAAAAAAGTAAATACCGGACTCCATATAGAAAAGGAAGAAAAAGAAAAAGAAAAATATCTATAGAAAAAAAGAATAGGACACGTATGCTATGCTAAGGGTGTGCATATAAAAGTAAATACCGGACTCCATATAGAAAACGGAAAAGAAAAAAATAGGACACGTATGCTACAAATTTATTTCAATTAATTTTTATCTATTCATGTATTTCCCGTGCTAGAGCAACACAATCTAGAAAAGCTTCACAAATATCGCATAAGAAACAAAAGTAAGAAATCAGTCAGATAATAGGCCTATAAAACAAAATATATAAGAACGGAAAAGCACAAATCGGAAATCGATGACGTTGAAAGGTCCTAATCCAAGGCTAAAGGGGGGTGAATAGCCTAATCTGAAATTCTAAAATAAAACTCTACAACAAGTTAGACAATAAGGTGGCGAAGCTTTGACTAGCTATAGCAAACTAAAAGATGCGAAGCCTCCTATCACAATTGCTATCCTAATAGCTCTAGGATCAAACAATTCCTACTCAAGTCTAGAAGCCCTCTAGGCACAACCTAATATACTAAGCAAGAAACAGAAAGGTAATGCAAAGATAGGAGGAGTGATTTTACCACCGAGTAGAGGATTGAACCAATCACAATGAGATCACCAAGATCACCAATCAATCACAAAAGGATGACACTTGATTTTTCACCAAGGTTCACTAGTTTGCCCACTAGCTATGTCCTTGTTGTGTCGGCTCACTTATTTGGAGGTTCAAGAGCTAATTGACATCACACGTCAAACCCGTCACCGGGTGCCTCACAACCAACACAAGATAAGGGCTCTCCAAGACACGCGCAATCCATTAAAGTTACCTTTGTGATCTCCCGCGGAGAAGGCACAAGAACCCCTCACAATCTTCACTTGTGGTCGACGAAGCACAATTACCAAGCTTCTCGAATCCACACCGCTTGCTCCAAACCGTCCAGGTGAAGGCAATCACCAAGACTAACAAGAAACTAGCAGCAGTATCAACTCCCAAGTGCCACTAAGATGAATCACTCATGCAATGCACTTGAACACTCAAATCTCAAATGGATGATCAAAATCAACTAAGAGATGAGTGGGAGTGTGTGTGGTTGCTCAAAAGAGTATGCAATCAGCCAAATGTGCAAGAGTTGTTCCTAGAACCAGTCACATACCCTTATATAGCCTCCTCAAAGAAACTAGCCGTTTTTCTCTTTTTGGAGCTGCAAACCGTGACCACCGGACCACTTTTGGTCACACCACCGAACTATAGCAGGTGGTCCGGTGCTATTCAAAATCTGACCGTTGGCGCGCTGAAAGTCATCGTCGGACCACTCGTAATAGTCTGACGCCCCTGGTCCGACGCTTTGGCCTCAGCCAAACGTCTGAGTCCAGTAAGCACCCAGGCTCCGGACTCCTGGTCCGGAGCTCACCACCGAACCATATCCTCTGGTCCGGAGCTTCTCCAGTCCTTTGACGATTTCATACAGTGAGTGCCAGTGCTCCGGACCACCAGTCCGGAGCTGACCACCGGACCATTACGCCTGGTCCGAAGCTTACCTTGAACTCATGCTGAGCCACCGGACTCTGAAAACTGGCCGATTGATGGTCCGATGCACCACCGGACTACTAGTCCAACGCCCTTCTGTCTGAGCCTTACCTGAGTTTGAACCACCAGACCACTTCCAATAGTCCGGTGTTCACATACAGACTGGTCCGGAGCTTCTGTCTTGATCAGAATCTTCTTCTCTTTTCTTCCCTTGATCTCATGTGCCACCACCAAGTGTTTCACTGACTTGTGCATGTGTGTTGGTATATTTTATCAAGTTTACAAGGGATGTTTCATTAGGATTAGATGCAATGCAATGCAATGAACTCCTAATGACACTTGATAGGTGTAACCACTAACTATTTTCCCCTCTTCATAGTACGGTTACCTATCCTAAATGTGATCAGACCCACTAGATGTCTTGATCACCAAAATAGAAAAGTCCTAGTATACCTTTGCCTTGAATAGCTTAGGGTTTTCTCCTCTTCTTTTCTTCTCCAAGTGTGAAACCTTTGTTAGCTCTCTCCTTAGCTTCCTTTGCTCCATCACTTGTCACCTTCTCTCTTCACATTGTGTACTTAACCTATTCATCCACTTAGAGCTAGGTTAGTACTTAGGTTTCATCAATTACCCAAAATAATAGAGATCTTTCAGACGTGCTCGTGCCGGTGCCGGTGCCGGACAACCCTCTTGGTGGGGGTGATAGTGCACGCTCATGGAGCACGCTACACCAGCCCGCGGAACCCAAGTATAGGCAATATTTATACCTAACAACCACACAATGTGCTCATGGTGTTCTCGATCACAACCGTAGCGCGGTGGTCTTGATACTCCAAAGCTCTATCGTCATGACTAAGCTCGGCGAGGTGCTCTCGTGCATTGGCAAGGGCTGCAGTGCCAATTGTAAATTATCTAAGCGACCAATGACGTTGCTTTTTATGTATAAATCGTTGTATATATAATACTAAATTTTAGACTTTGTTTACTGTCACTTTGTATGTTAGAGTTTTTTTTCTCCCGTTGCAACACACGGACATATTTGCTAGTATTGATAAAAAGAGTTTAGATATAGTACGCTTGAAAATTAAACCAGAAACTAAAAAGGAAAAGGAAAAGAAAATAGGCCGGACACGCAAGGCACATAAGATAGAGTTTTTAATTTGCAAGAGACAAAGAAATAAAAAAGAAAAAAATCCATCAACCCTATATATATAGAGAGATAGCTAGGATCTAGGCACCAACGACCATGGCGTAGGATTGCGAGAGGCTGGCGTGGGCAGGTAGGGTGATGATGCCCCGACGCGAAGCGGAAAGATGGCGAAAACACAAACGAGGCCGGCGACGAGGAGCGGGAAGACCATGACAACGAAGCAAGGCCGTCCAACGATGCGGGGAGGGAAGACAACAGTAGCGCAAGCAAGGACGGCGACGAGTAGCGGGAAGACAACGACAACGCAAGCATAGCTGGCGACGAAGGGAGGGAATATGACCAAAACGCAAGTGAGGCCGGCCTAGACGAGACTGGTGAGGCAGGGCATCAGCGTCGGGTTAGGGAGAGGCAGCGCTTCGAGCACGAAACAGAATCCTCGTCACCGAGGCCGGTGTACACGCGCCCGACGCGCGTTCTCCTGAGGCCGACCTACCCGACTCCGTGTGGATGACAACACCAGCGCTGGCACACTCGTGGATCTCCTCCGTGACCGACCGACACCCTCGTAGCGGCACAACGCCTTGAGAAAACCAGAACTAGGGTCTGTGGTGAACCTCGGGAGCTATTTTGTCTCTTGCGGGCGTGAGCTAAACCGTTCAATTTGATCGAATGACACAATGATGTCTAAGTCTGGGAGTCGTTGGTCCACAGCGGCCTGACGGGCTCATTGCCCTGTGCCAACGAGCGTCACAATCCCCAACAGCGCCGGCATGACCTCACCGGCACCAACTGCGAGTCAAAATGAAAGGATTAGAGCTTAAACTATAAAATCATAAAACATAAAGTAAATATGTATCTTATCGTTTTGCATGAATATTTAATAGTTTTTTTTCTTCCGTTGCAACGCACAGACATATTTACTTGGTATAATAATACACAAAGTTGCGTATCTGAGAAAAATAACATATGCATGCACCAACAAAGTTGCGTACACCAAGCGTGGAGAATCGGACGCCTAACAGCGTCGTCTCCTGTGTCAAGCAACTGCGTCTGATGATAAAGCAAATTAAACAAGCCCTAGTATCAGGGTTTAAGCACAAGGTCCAGATGGAAAGCTACATGATCTGTGACCTAAAACCTGCAATATGGAGAAGAAAGTGAACAGAATGGGCAGTCAAATCACAGGGTATTGGCAACTAAAAGTGGTGGGCTGAGTTCACAGAGGAGACATATAAGTCGTCACGAGATGGGACACCACCAGGATTGGACACAGTTGCAATCAACGGCATTATGTGGTCATCTTTACAGTTTCAACGCTTCCAACTTCTTATTAGAAATGAGATATCCAAAGATATCTAGCGAGATCTAGCGCTAGATTTTTTCAATAAAAACATAAGGAAATGTAAAGAAAATGATGACCGATCAAATCACACCGGTGTGGGTTCTTTTCTTGCATAATTTTTGTTTTGTTATAATTAAAGAAAATCTTGTTCAACATCGTTGATGTGGTTTGGCCATGTGGATGCATCAGAGTCTTGAGGAGACATAGAGGAAGACTGAAATTGACATGGAAAAGCCAATGAAAAGATATTTGAAATGTTGGAATATAACTAAGATTTATATTTGGATATAGTGCTAACAAAATCTATAAACTTCTTGTGTTATGTTTAACGATTGTCATTAACTTTTTGTTAAGCTTTGGATTGTAGAAGACTGTTGTGAATTCTGAAAAGCTAATATTATATAAAAATATGAATAAAAAAATAAGGATAAAATTTATTTTTCAGCCTTCAAGTTCCACGCCAAATTATTTTTCAACCATAAACTATATAAAAAACAGGTCATAAACATCTTTCAACTTTCGACAGAAAAATTTGGTCCTCACTAGCTGGTTCTATAGATGAGTTTCTATTTCTAAAAAAAACATCTGGTTTGTTCTTTAAAAATCATAATTAATTTATTTTAAATCATAAGAATATGAAACTAGTATCCACTTTTTTCTAAAAATATTATCTACCTGTTTATGATCTATATATAGCTATTTGAAACTAGTTTATTTATTACAGAGAGACAACTCTAAAAAAATGCACAGACAGATAGATAGTGTAACTTTTTAAGAAGAAAACTATAACTAGTTTTGTATATATAATAAATTAATTTGAATTTTTAGAGGTGAAACTAGTTTTTTAATAGTTTTAAATAAATATAAAATCACCTAAGAAACCAGCTAGAGGTCTAAAATTTATTTGATTTTAACAGCCGGAGGATGCTCGTTATCCGGTTGTATAGTTTAAGGCTAAAAAAGTTTGAGCAGCTTGAAGGTTACTTTACCAAAAAAAAACCTAATGTTGTTTATAGCAAAAACACACACACACACACACGGACTTTACTAAGCCTTCTCATTGGTATCTCCTGAGCGGGGCAGGGCACTATTATTGGAGGCTAATACTCTACTGGTTTCAGGACAAATAAAGTAACCATGTAGACTATTAAATATTGAGACTATTATTCATATAATGTAAGTTATCAATATTTATGGTTTTTAAAGTGACTTTTTTCTTTTATCATGTTCTGTCTTTATTTTCTCTCCCTCTTCTTTTTTTAAGCATAAATCACCTTATCTCTCCAAATATATATGCAAGATACTATGACAAGTGTAGAGCATTTATTTTTTTATTTGATTTTACATGTCATTTGAGGCTACAATTAAAAAGATTACAATAAAGGTCTAAGGTAGTTCAATTTAAAAAAGTGGGTAATTTTCCTAAAACTACACTAGATATTTTGAATCCGCTCCAAGTTAGTAGAAGGTGAATTGCTAGATGGTTAGTAGTATCTTATATAAAACAGCCCAAATTGTATTGTTGGTTTCACTTTCCGATTGGAAAAGCCATGTTCCATAATCCAAAATCCGAAAAAAAAAAGAGAACGCTCCGCAAACTTTCACACGAATAAGTACAGTTATTATATTTATACCTAAAAAAAATACCGAAAATCCACTCACGCGTTTAAAACGAGCAACCCCTGGCACACAGAGGGAGCGCAGAGCCGCAGACCAGACCGAGAGAAGGGAAGAAAAGGATTGTCAAAATGGCACGCAGGTCCAATCCAGCCCGTCGCGTCCGACCACGGCTGACACCGCGAGTGCGGACGGTGCGCCTGCCTGGGACTTGACGTGCGCACGCACGCACGCACGCCCAGCTCGTACCCGTACTCGTACTAGTACGCCGGATCGGATTTGCCATGGCTGACCGGTGTCGCCGGGCGGCAAATCGATCAATCGATGCCGGCCACGGAGGAGCACCGGCCACCTGCGCGCGCGGCGCCCGCCAACCGCGGCGCGAAACGTCGCCCACCCGGACCCGGGGCCGATGCCGATGGCGACGCGGGCCGTCGCGTCCTGCGCCTCGCCCGCCCACCCCTTTCGTTTCGTTTCGACGAATCAATCGGGCGACCCGACCCGACCCAACCGGAGCGGAGGGCAGCAGGCCGTGGCAACCGCGCCTTTGCTGCTTCTCTTCGCTATCGATGGCGCGCGCGCGCGTGCGTGCACGGGGTGACGTCGACGTCGAGTCGTCGACCCACTCTGATCGATGCGGATGCATGTGGAGGCTCTCCATGTCAGCTAGCGTGTCGCTCCACCATGCAGAAAAGATGTTTTTTTTATTTATTTTTTAAACTTGCAGAAAAGATAATTTGGCGTACGGGCACCAAAGTTTCGGCTCTCCGATTCGTTGCTTTTACTGTACTGTACTGGGAGTGGACGACGAGGAGTGTTCCGTATCTCGTACGGACGTAATATGAACGGGAGTCTTCCAGCTGAATGCATGCTTCATCAATCGCCATCTCACGACCATCGATCCTATATATGTTTTTGTTTGGTGTTTTAGAGGAAAAGATCAATATGTAGCAAATATTCCGTGTGTAGTACACACTCGTACATGATATATATGACTTCAACTATCAAAATTGTATTTTTCTCTCATAAAAAATGAGAAAAAACAGCCATAGCTGGCTTATCAGCCACCGATGAACATGGATAAGATTGTTGTAATCATAGACATAGATTGTTTCCTATAGATTACTAGTTTACTACATATACATGGTCTTGTAGCCTCATAGGTACTACATACATACCTACGCTTCAGTTGTGTATTTCTCTCTCTAAATCGACAAAATTAACTTGCTGTTGGGAAAAGTCACAACTAGTCCAACGGAGAGAGAGCTACACTATTCAGAATCTCCATTTCCCTGGTGATATCTAAGCATTTCAGGTAGTTTTATACATCCATCCCTATCTGTATCTGCCACCATTTGCAGCCGAAAAAAGAAAATGTTTCGCCATGCGCATACTCATGTGCAAGTTGTATTTCATCATTAGCCTTTTTCTCTAGAAGTTGCGCACTTGCGTGCGCATAAACATCTCTTTCTTGGCATAAAGCAAAATTCTACTCCACATCTCCTTAATTTAGACTGTTCCCAAGTTTATTAGATGCCTTTAGTTGCGCCGAGTTATTTAACCCTTGTGAACTCCTCTCCGATTGGACTGGTGTGGATAAGCCCTAATCTCTCTCTCCCTCTCTCTTGCCCGCACAAACGTCTCACAATTGCAACACCTAATAAATTAAGCAATAAACAATGCAAAGTCATGGCTAATGGAATCTTTTTTCAATTTTTTTTATGAAAGATTGTTGAAAAGAACTCAACCCATGAGGTAAGACAGTCCTCGAACATTTTGTTTAAAATAAAAGATAATCTTCTCATACATGTCGACAAAATTCATGAACCACTATCCTATATCCTATATATACATGGTTGCACCGTCGTCCATATGAAAACCTGGGCCAGTCCTTAGATCAGTGTTTTGGTATGAGACAAATAAGGAGATTTTTTTTAATCTCAATCTTAGCCATCTCTCCTGTATGAAGTCAAACTTAGAACCTGAAGAGTGCTACTAAAAGTATCTAGCCACACCTATTCACCGTTGTCACAATGTATTTTAGAGGTTTTAGGGGCACATTAAGTGAGGATACAAAAGACGTGTATACTCTTACTTTATTTCTTGACCAAGCAGTATCATCAGCGTGATTAATGAAGATTGCTTGGTATACTATTATTTAGGCCAGTCTTAATGGAGTTTAATCAAAGTTTCATGAGCATTAAATATGCTGATATAACACTGTATTGATGAAGAGAGATGATAAAAGTTTCATGGGAGTATCAAAATATTACTGTATTGAAAACTGGGCCATTGAGGATGGCCTTAGGGTTTATTTAGCTACTAGATTCGAATCCGTTTCTCCCAAGAATCTATTGAAACGCTTCCAGACGGTGCTATGACATCAGTTTCAGAGATGAAACGTTTCAGCTCTAAAGAATGAAAATAGCCTTTTGGTAGTTTTGCATGGATTTTGTTTCTTGCCCTCTTTTTCATTAGCAACTTTGCTTTTTCAGTTAATATTTTTAAATGGTATAGTTAAACTAGATTGTATTTAAGTTGTTGTTAGCTAAAAAAATCTGATTTTTTTTTAGAATATTTTCATTTATATATTTTTTATGAAAGAATCATATTCTAGGATCAGAATTCAGCCTACTAGCCAAATGATGTCTTGAAGTGATTCTGATTTATCATCTTTAATGTTTTTCGAAAGAATCTTTTACCCGTACCAAATGCCCGCTTCATACAAAACTATCACTTATCCCAAAAATTTATTATATTTGGATATCTTGAATGCTCTAAATGACACGACTGAGAGAGTATATAAGATCCCCTGGTGACATTTATTTTCGAAAATACACCTTTGCACTTGCACACTTTAGAAAGAAGAAATTAGCCAAGATATATAACGACACAGATCGACATGATTCAGAAAGTTATTACAAGCATATAGTGGTTGCTTACTTGCTTGTGCTGAGAGAAATGCTGACGGGGTAGAATGTTACAGAGGGAGGTAGATTGGTTGCTGCCACGGAAAAGGAGTCTCCAGTGTCAACAAAGCCTTGACGCCAAGATTAGGCCAGAACAAACGGCACGAATTAAAGCTGGGTCACCCGAGAGTCGAAGGTGATGCAAACAAACTTTGGCACGCATGTTAAAGTCTGCTTACGCATCTAATTTTAATTAATTTACTACGAGTGTTGACGCACTAGCAGCAATGTGGATGACGAGGATAATGAAGTCCATTAAGGCAGTGAACCTTCTATATTGATATTGGCTCAACGTCCAGACCAGAACAGATGCCGTACGTCGTCCTAAGACGTGTGCAACCAAACTCTAGAGCACTTTATTTATAAGACAGTGCTATTATGATGTACGTAGGAGTAGTATTTATGTGTAGTACTAGTACCTACGAGAATGGCATTGACAGAGATTCATCGCGAACCCTCTAATAATCGTTTTTCTTATTTTTTTCGATGTCAAATGCAAAATTGTCCATCCATCGCTGTGCATTCTGTGTGTCCTAGACGCGACAATTACAACTAAATTGGCTGGAGGCAGCAGCAGTGCAGCACTATCATACTACTAACACTAAGAGCATCTCCAACAATAGCCCCCAAAACAGAGCCCCTACTTTATATTTGGGTGCTGCCCCCTACTTTTGTTGGGTCAATTTTTTACTTTCAGTCCAGCAAAACACCCAAATTTAAGCCCCCAAATCCATTCAATAGAGAATGATAGACGGGACCCGCATGTCATTGTCTTCTTCTTCCTCTTTCTCCTCTGTATAGAGACCGATGGATGGAGGAGCACTGGGGAGGGGCAAGGACCGCGCTGGAGAGGGGGCTGTGCCGGCCAAGGCCACGCCGGGGAGGAGCTCCGCCGGGCTAGCGCCACGCTAGGGAAGGTCGTGCCGGGGATCCGGTCCCGCCGGGTAGGAGCCGCGCCGGGGAGCCGCTCCCATTGGGCAGGGGCCACGCCTGGGGAGCCAGACCGGAGTCGCGAGGAGGGGCAGGGTCGTTGGTGGAGTAGCAGAGAGGGAGCAGGGGCAGCGGCGAGTGGCGGAGAGGGGCAGGGGCGCCACCGCGCCGGCGAAGTGGCGAAGTCGTAGTCCGTACGCGCGGGGAGAGAAGCAGTCGGATGGGGGCCAGGCTATTGGCCCAACAGGAATGGGGTCTGAGGGCAACATTTTGGTGTCACCCCAAATTTCGGGGCCCTAGTAGGGGCCCTGCTGAAGTATGTTTTTTGGCTTGAGCTCCCGTATTTAGCTATGGAGGTTCAAATAGGGCCCTGCTGGAGATGTTCTAATAATACCAATAAATAAATTAAGGGGGCCCGGGCACCAACCCAACTAGGCAACTACGATGCTCTGCCTCTCTGTGTAATGGACTAATGGTGATTAGAACAACCGCCGCGTCGCCATCTCATATGGCACTCGCTGTCAAGCTGACGCCGGGGCTGTCAGCGTCAGCCGTAGCAGCCTTTGCAGTCTGCAGCACTCCGCCGCGTGACGCCGCCCGGCGCACGACGTACGCTTTCAGGTGTCGCGCAACGAGGCGCCTCCTATTCTGGTTCTGGCCGCCGCGACCGCGAGGCGTTGCGGGCTACGCCCACTAGTTTATGTTTGCGCGCGAGCATTGGCCTAACTAGCTAGCCAGATTTGTTCCGGCATGCATGCATATGCGCTGCCTTGTGTGTGTGTGAGTGGCACGGCACGGCACGGCACGGAGAATGTGTACTAGTGTCAAACACAGGTGCACGACGAGAAAGCAGACTGATGGAGCATCAAGCATGGTTGAAAAGCTGTGAGAAACTGGGGAGAGAAAAAGGTGGTGGCTAATAATTAATGGTCCACGCTCGGATCAGTTCACGTACGACGACTTAATTAAGCTTCGCCATTAGCGCAAAAATATATTCAGGTGTGGTGTGGTGCTGTGGATAGCTAGCTCCTTGCTTCTTCTGCTAGCTTAATTGGTGACCAAAACTATGGTGTCGTTTCGTCTCATCTGCTTTGCCGTCCTAAACTCCTACCGATAAGCACAAGCACGTGTCCAAGTTAACCATGAGACGGCTGGGCTCCCGTCAGAAATGTCGTGTGATGCACCTTTTGTTACGTTAGACATTACAAAGTGCGAGTATACCTAATAATCTTTGGAGCCCGCCCTGTTTGAAATGGCAGGATGATTTTCTTGATTCCAACAGCGAGAATAAAACGATGTATCGTGTAATTTGAATAATTTCTTTCTCAAAATGGGACCGGTGGCTGTTTCTCCTTCTGCGAATCACGTTATATACACGGGACCTGTCTGACAGAGCTTTTAGAGTTGAATCTCCATTGAAACCAGTAAAAGCTTTGTCAAACAGTTTTTAGAAACAATTGATTCTCTGTTGACTCTATGATCGACTGGGAGCTAAAAAAAAAGTTGTTTCTCCTATATCTATGTAATGATTATCCATCATGATTTTTAAGACTTTATATTAAAGAATCGAAGAGAATCACTTTAAGCCACAAGATTACTTCTCTTACAGAATCAGGTTTCATAAATAATCAGAATTATTAGATGGAGCTGTACAAAGATATGCTTGCATTGTCTCTCAGGTTTCACAATAAAGTCAAAAGCTTCATGTCACATTAAGAATTCCTCTGGACAATAATAACCATTGCCAACAGTTGTCTCAAAATATACATTTGAGTGTATAATAAGTAAAACAGAAGGAACATCATTGCTATTAAAATATTACCAATAATCCCGCAAGAACAAGACCTTAGGCATTGTCTCAGGGTCGATTCTGTACAAAGAAATGGAGCTGTACAAAGATATGCTTGCATTGTCTCAGGACCACGTTCGACCCATTCCATTTCTCTCTGGACCACTCAAGCAAGATTTAGGCCTCCAGAAATTTACATGGGCCTGAACGGGCAAGCCCACTTTCACCTCATCCGGTGCGCGACGCATCACGCATCACGCACGGCAGCTACGTGGGCCACGTCGCGGCGGGGCACGGCGGCCTCCTCCCCGTCCCGTCCCGTGCGCTCTCCTCTCCTGCCGGCCGGGCGCGGGAGCGACCCAGTGGCCGCGCCGTGCTCTCCAGCTCCACGCACACGTTCCGCTGCTGAGGACGACCAGAGGAGGGTGAATGGGAGCCTCAAATTTCTCTTAAAATATTCGGACCACTCTTCCCAAAAGTCAAACCCAGTTGTTGGGTGCTCAACCTCCCCCGAGCAACGCGAGCGGGGATTCAGGGGATTCAGACGAAATCGGAGAAATGAGGGCTCACCGGCAGTGGAGGAAAACTCACCGGAAACCCCCAAGATAGAGTTCTCAACCCCTATGAGAGAGAGGCAAAAACCCTATGCAAAACAACCAGAAAAACAGGCGACGGACGCTGGACAGCTAGGCGACGGACGCGAGGCATAGATCGTCCGTCGACCTTCCAGAGAGCCCTGTAGAGGAGAAGCTGAAGGCAGGGCGTCGGACGCTGGGCGACGGACGCTTGGGTGAGCGTCCGTTGGCCTTCCAGAGAACCAGACAGAAACTCAGAAACAGCAGAGGCGACGGACGGTCGGCGACGGACCCTGAGGTGCGTCCGGCGCCAAACCAAAATCTCAGACACACCGAGCGACGAACGCTGACGTCAGGACGCACCAGCGTCCGACGCAAAACCCTCGGAGCGTCCGACGCCCCCGAAAAACACGCAGAAACCCCGAAAAGCGATTTTCCTCCGCCAAATCTTCTCAAATCTCGACCAAATGATCACCAACTACAACCAAATTTTGTAGGCATGATCCTAGTGCAGTTGGGGAGCTATCCCGAAGAAATCATTGCTCAATTTGGGTCAGATGAGCGGGAACACTTGGATTTGAGGGAGAAAAGGGAAAACGAAGAACGTCGCAAAGAAATCGCCCGATCTGCGTACTCAAGAGGTTTGAGGATGGATCCTTCGGTGCAAAGATGCTCCTCTCGAATACGAACAACTTGATTCAAACAGATTTGCAAGAGCCACTCCCTACAAAGAGAAATCATCTCGAGAAAAGAGGGAGCAAAAACAAAAACTCGTAGAACACAAGCAAAACGGGACGCAATCACGAAATCGAAGCCGCCATGGCTTACGGAGGTTACGGCCTCCGATTCCTCGCAACAAACTCGAGTTCTTACAAAGGTTGGTGGGAGCAACCTAGGGATCTCATGAACTAGAGAGAGGTTAGAGAGAGAGAGTTGAGACAAATGATTAGGGTTCAAGAGATAGGATGAGGATACCCCTTCATCCTCTATTTATTAGAGGCTTTGGCTATTTCCCAAAGACCCCCTAGATACAATGAGTGAACTACCTAGCCCTAAGCATTGCAATCCAAGCTCCGGTAAATATCTCTCTCGATTTGAATGGATGGCCCCGCTTCCTGCCAGGAGTTGTCGTCGCCTCGACGCAACCTTCAGGATTCCGCCACGTGCCATCCCCGCTTCCTCGGAAGCTCCGCCCGGGTTTTGAGGCCCAAACCCGTGAAACCCGCCACCGGTAGCTTTCGGCTCAACTACCGAACCCCGAGTTTTGCGGCCCAAACTCGGAAACCGACGCAGATGGTTTTGAGGCCCAAACCACCAAACCACTCGACGTGAGCCATCTTGTCTTCGCCCGGTCGGACTCCGAGTCCCCTGAGCCTCCGCTCGACTCGCGCGTCCACCGTCTTGACTTGGTCGACTCGGTGTACCTCCATGTCTTCTCGCACTCGCCGGTGCCAAGTACTAGCCACCACAGCTAGTCCGCCAGCGCCCATAGTCCCTCAGTCCGAGCCCCGCTTCCGCCCTTCACCGCTCCCAGTCCATTGGCACGGCAAACCTCTACTCGACCTTCTCCACGCCATTGACCACTGTCGCTAGGCATAGTACCTGCACACCACAAACCGATAGACAGGTACATATTTGCTTTCGCAAAAGAGTTAGAAGTAAACGCTCAAACTGAAACACTCATGTGTTGGTCAATCGCTCATCATCAAAACTAAACATCATGGACACATATCAACCATGTGTTCGCAGCTGCCAGAGCAATGCCACCCCTACCGTCCCCTTCTTCCTCACTTCCACCACGCTCGCCACCACTGCGAAGAAGCCGCAGCCGCAGCCGCAATCGCCGCCATGCGACGCGCAAGCCCAGGCCGCCGATGCCTCCCAGGCCTCGGCGGCGTCTGCCTCGTACGCCTCGCGCATGCGGCTCAACCCGCACCTCGCTCTCCGCCTGTTCGATCACCTGCTCCGCTCAGGCGCCGACCCGGACTCAGAGTCGTATGAGCTCGCTTTTGCGTCCTGCGCGCGCGGGAGGGACCGTGCCACAGCCACGCAGCTCCACGCACACGCCGCCAAGCGCGGGCTCGTCGCCTCGCACCGCCGCGTCCGCTGCAGGCTCGTCCACGCCTACGCCGTCTGCTGGATGCTCCCCCACGCGCGCAGGGTGTTCGGCGGCGGGACCGACAACGACGTGGTCGCCTGGAACTGCCTGCTGCGCGGGTATGCGCGGGAGGGTGGGAACGCGGACTTGCTCCGCGATTTCTTCGCCAGGATGCCGTCCCGGGACAGCGTCTCGTGGAACACAGTCCTTTCATGGTGCGTCGTGAATGGGGAGTACGACGAGGCAATCGCAGTGTTCCGGGAGATGCTCGCGAGCCAGGAGTGCCGGCCTGATAGGGTGACATTAGTGAGCGTTGTCTCTGCAATTGCATACTTGGGGGCACTTGCACAGGGTCTCTGGGCACATGCATATGTCTTAAGGGAAGGCGTTGAAGTCGAGGAGAAACTGAGCTCAGCTTTAATAAACATGTATTCAAAGTGTGGGTTCATTGAGGGCGCAGTTTATGTGTTTGACAATGTCCGAGGAAAGAGGAGCTTGGATACTTGGAATGCAATGTTAGCTGGTTTTACAGCGAATGGTTGCAGTGAGAGAGCTCTGGAGCTCTTCACCAGGATGGAGTCAATAGGGTTGATGCCTAATAAGATTACTTTTAACTGCATACTGAATGCTTGTAGCCACGGGGGGTTAGTTGAGGAAGGTATGAGGTCTTTTCAGAGAATGTCTAGAGTTTATGGTATTGAGCCCGACATTGCACATTATGGTTGCATGGTGGATCTGTTCTGCCGTGCAGGGATGTTTGAAAAAGCTGACGAGATAATTCAGATAATGCCGATGGAGCCAGACGCTTCCATGTTGAAGGCCCTATTGGGTGCTTGCAGAACTCATAAGAACTTAGAGCTGGGAAAGAAGGCTGGCCATAGGCTTATTGAGGCTGTCCCAAATGATCACGCCGGGTATGTGTTGTTATCCAACATATATGCACTAGATGGCAACTGGGGAGGAGTGCATAAGGTGAGAAAGCTTATGTTGGATCGTGGCGTGCTGAAGACCCCTGGGAGCAGCTCAGTGGAACTTAACGGTGTAATTCATGAGTTCATTTCTGGAGACAAAAGCCACTCGAGGAAGAGGGATATATATAAGATGCTAGGTGAGATTTGTCAACAGCTTAAAAGTGCAGGATATACTCCTGACAGCTCACAAGTTCTGCTAGATATTGACGATAAAGATGTGAAAGAGAGCTCACTAGCTCTACATAGTGAGAAGCTTGCAATAGCCTTTGGACTGATCAGCACTGCTCCTGGCACGCCTATTAGGGTAGTAAATAACCTCCGGATCTGCGGAGATTGTCATAATGCCATAAAACTTCTAAGCAAGATTTATGGGAGGTGCATAATTGTTAGGGATGCTAATCGGTTTCATCATTTCAGAGAAGGGTCTTGTTCTTGCGGGGATTATTGGTAATATTTTAATAGCAATGATGTTCCTTCTTTATTACTTATTATACACTAAAATGTATATTTTGAGACAACTGTTGGCAATGGTTATTATTGTCCAGAGGAATTCTTAATGTGACATGAAGCTTTTGACTTTATTGCATGTCTATTGAATACTATGGCACCCTTGAACCAACAACATGATTGACATCTCTTGTGTCTCAGCAACTTGAAACCTAATTATTGTCCTTTTCAGTCAGCATGATTCAAAACTGAACATGAACCTGAGATGTATGTCCTACTCAAAAGTGCCATTAAATTCAGATAAATCTAGCTTATTTCATATGGTAGGGACTAGGAAACATCAATTACCTGACACATACTTAATGCTATTTCCTAGTGTACTGACATTCAGTTGTGGGTGGCAACTTCACATAAACTTGTTTTTTTTTTAAGAGAAAGAGATAGGAGAGGTGATAGGGCCAATTAGACCTATAGATTTCCTTTTGGGGTATGGTATATTTTAGTTTCTGTTTGATAATTAGGCAGCCTAATTTGTGCATCTATATTTTCATTCGACCTATTAGCTTTTGTGATTTTTTTCACACATAACATTCATCTACCTGGTTGGTACATTTCTATTATTACATTATTAATAAGCACTTATATCTTGTTGTTGTACATTATCACCACTGCGCTGTCTCTGTAGAAGAGGTTGCATATCATTATCATGTTATTTAATATAGGCCTGTATGGTCTAATGGCTTTAAAATATTTCTTGGTGCCTCCTTGGTTTATTTGCATGTTAGGCTTGGTCAAACATTTTGAAATGGATGGATGTATAGATCACAATAAATGTTAGGAACAATGTGGGTTTAGTTGTCCCTTGGGCTACACCTTCTCGTGCTTTGGAAAAGGCCCAATGCATACATTAGACTTGCTATTTTCTTTATCTAACTGGGAAATGGGGAATGCTATTCTGAGATGGCAATTACCTCCAGTACTTGTAGTTTTATATTTCACTTGCATGACTGTGTTGTTGATTTTGAAAGAGACACGAAGCGTTCTGCACAAGAAATTATAGCAATTAATAAATTGAGCAAAAGTAAAGACTGTTATTTGTGATAAGGACAAAGATCAGCAACATTGGGGGGAGTAATCACTTCTACTGTGTTGTTGTTATTATTGCCTGGTGGATGTAGGGGCCTTTGAAGACATGTTCGATGCAAACGCACGCTTATCAGGCATTTGCAAGCGCACAAATTTGAACATATGTGCTTTTCTGTGTTGAATCATTAGGTAAGGAGGAAGGATGCACATATATCACATGTTTAATGTTTGCTGCTGCTTTAGGGATGGCACTGCAACCAGAAAGCCATAAAATTTGAATCTAGTAACCCTGTTCCATTCAAAACTAAACTAATTAGACAAGCCCAAGCAAACTGGTAGTTCTATGTGAATTATCATGGACAACAGCACTTGTTTAGTTGGATAATTTGCACTCTAGCTGTTCAATGCACTGAAATAGGCACCAGAAAAGGAAGGACTACTATATTAAGGGCTCAGATCTGGTACATTATGTCTGTGAACTTTTTTTTTTCTTCACAGACAAGGCAACAAACACACGCACGCATACACAGATGTACACACACATAATGCTATATGATATACAGTAGAATTACCCTAGCACCTTGCCAATCATTAACAGGTTGGCCTTGACAAAATAAGGAGGCTGCCGCCCTTATCAACTGTATTAGTTTATTTCCCTTCTTGGGGATAGTTCTTTAGTGTTCCCCAGATATGTATTTTGCAGTTTAATCTCTAGCTTACAGCTCTAATCACTACTCTAGGAGTATAATAAGACCATTAGCGTACGACATAATGCATAATTAGGGTTTAGAATAATGAGTAATTTGGCGTCTCGGTTTGGATGATCATAACCCCCAAGGTTACACCTAACATAGACCTTTACCAAAAATATACTCACTTGCATCTCGCGTGCAGCTGGCTTTGCCACGGACTATGATTTGTTTATGGTTTCAGAAAGGTGTGGCATACACTTTCCTAAGCACAATTAGAGATCCTGTACCCTATCACATGGGATCCAAATGCTGAATTAGCACACGGTGTGTGTACTCGCAATGTTGAAATATTATGGGATAGCTTGTTCTGCAATCGAATCATCCATGTTCAACTCTCATCATTCATTCTTGGTAATGATCTCATTAGGACTGCTTTTGCGTTCTGTGCTTATCGATGCATCTCTCTAGTAACTGTATGCACAAACTTTTGAAGCATGTACAAATTATGGTAGGCGTGGTGGATTTGTTCTGATCATGCATGCTGTTTTACTTTGAAGAAGCTTAGCCTGTCTCTATCAAAAACCCTTTCTGTTCACTGGATCTTAAATTGCTGCTGTTTATGTACTGATTCAAAACCCCAAATCATCTGCCGGGATGCTATTCTGATGATTCTCAAGTTTTGAAGGTTAGCAGTACAGTTTTGTTGCAGCGAAGAAAAGGAACCTCATTGGAGCTGTTAAGCAGGAGGACAGTCTGCACAGGGAGCAAGGTCTGCGCGATGAACGCATCCAATGTCGAAAATCTTATCTTCATATAACATGGGTTGTGTTTTTTCACCTTTAGATACTTATACTAACCCGAAAGAGACGATTGCCAGCTAATCCCATGCAGGCATTGTTCCATTTGTTTACTTTGAGTACTTTGGCTGTTATTTCTTGGAACTGTTTTGTTTGCAGGAATCCTCTGACCTCACTAGCAAGCACCGAATGGCCCGTTGCCGACAGGTAGGACCTAACCAACACAAGAAGTCTCATCCATATGAATATTATGTTTCCTCTCACTGTACATTTTTTTTTCTCATGAAGAGTGGAAAAAGAAAAGCAGAACATGATGCCTTCTCTTATTTTTCAGCTACTGCTCTCAGGCTCAGCTCCCTGTTGCCAGCAAACTCTGAGCTGATATCATCCTGCCCTCCTCACTAGTATCCATTTTCTGCAGCAGGCGCATTCGATGTGACGCGAACGCGAGAGCATATGGTACACATGAATATGCACGGCAATGATTGGGAAGGAAGACACAGATCTGCAGCAACCTTTCTGGCGAGCATAATGATGCGCGGGAAGATAACCTGGTGGATGGTCGGGTCCATTCCCCATTCCTCAATGACTGCACGCGAGCCGGAGCCGATCCCACTCCCCCGCCCCGGAGCAGAACGGGTGAATGCGCGACGCCGAGGCCGGCCGCCGCTGCCGTGCACGAGACCGGGCAAAAGAAGAGGAGCGCGACACGGCAATGGGTCGTGGCTCGCGAAGGCAACGCGCAGGGGTAGCCCCAACCGAGCATGCTACGCTACGGCCTTGCCTTGTTCACGTCGTGGACGAAGAAAGCAGGTTGGCTGGCCATGGCTAGGAATCTAGCAAGACTTGTTATCCACGTAGCCGGCCGGGCTGTGGTCCTTGGTCCGTCTTCCGGGGAGTTTGAAGTCGTATCCTTTGCAGTCCTTAGTTTACATTTCTCCCAAGATTCGGTTTTGGTTTGCTTTCTATGACCACTTTAGGAGCTAGTAGAGCAGCTTAGCGAGGGCGCCACTAATGGCAGGCAGCTGCGCTGGTGCTGAAAGAAAGGTAAAGCAGGAGGTAAACAGGCAGGGAATAACCAGTAACTTGCAGGCCACTTCTTGCAGTGACCATGGATGGAGCCATGGAGGTGACCGAGGGAGATTTATCAGGTTAGGTTCCTGATGCTTTTTTTCTTTCTTCTGAGAGAAACCCAAATTTAAATTTAAAAGCTTAAGGGGGGCAAAAGCGTGTTTGGAGTGAATAAAAGTATTGCATGGGCGGGGGGTGCTTTAATAACTAATCTAAAGCTAGATTCGAGCTTGTGCGCGCCCCGAGGCTAACGAATAGTTTTGACTTGTTTATTTGCTGCAAAGAAAGATTGAGATTTAGGGGAATCTGAATCCTGAAACCGCATCTCTTCAGGCTTTCAGCTGGCCGAAGCTTGCACTAACCATAAGCTCAACGATCTAATTAAATTAAACCCTGTCTTTGATTCTTTTTTTTCTCTTTAACTCACTCCCCTGCTTCTGCTTCTAAGCTGTAACTGAATTCATAACCAATTGCCAGAGGGGCGACTGGAGGATGCATGAAATGTGAAGGAAAGAAAGAAAGGGGGTGAAATGAAAGTAGGTTTGCTTTGCCGTGGGGGTAAGTAGAGTAGAGCTAATGCCTCGATCGGCACCCCCTGCTACTGTTGACCACCATTTTCTTCAACAAAACTAATCATGCTGATCATGAAGGGCGTGTAAATAATTGGCCGTGCCGACCATTAAAAAAACCCAGCAGTCAAATAATGATTCGGGTAGGGAGGGCGCGAGGGGCATAATTTACAGCCAGGCGCCTTGAGGAAAGCGAGCGGTTTCCGCCCATAAACAATTGCCCGTGAGAGTTGGCACTGTCAGGGATGCCGCACTGCAAGGAGTATTGCTGTGCTGCTGTGTGCTGTGAAGAACCTTACCTGATCGATCAGCCTCCCCTTCCTCTTTACGCTTGCTCTGTGTGTGTGTGAGCGAGAGAGTAGTAGTAGTACTCGTAGGAAGTAAGTAAACAAAAGCAAAGGTAAACAGCATGATTAAAGTGCTGTTAAGAAAGATAAAGCGAGGCGGAAGCGAGACACTTAAAAATAAGGTCCATCAAGGTTAATTATACAACACCGGCCATGGTGGTGGTGATTAGGAGGAGTAAAGCGGCTGCCTGCAAACTCCTGCAGCTAATCGCTCCATGCATGGTACCACTATTAGTGAAACTACAACAGCTACTGAACAACTGCTAGTAGACCTATAAATCTGACAAGCCTTTGCCTTCAAGCCCCTCTCTCTCTCTCTCTCTCTCGTAAGTAAACTCGTAGTCTCGTACTAGTACACTACTATAGTCCAGGCTCTCTCCCCTCTTTCGTAGCTCTTCTTCCTATGCCTCTCTCTCGCCGGAACAGATAGCATCAGAATCTCCAGTGGCCGGGCTGGCATCTTTCCTTTTCCTGCATACTAGCCCACAAAGGCCGTGACGAGAGCTTCTTGCTTGCGTGCTTGCTCCGGCTATCATATTGCCTGCCTATGAAGCGCTCTGGCCAATGGACGGAGGAGCTACTTCTTCTTCTTCTCTAGCCTTTCTCGTCTCTGATTCGTCCATTGACCTTCGGTGAGCTCGGCCACTCCTGCGACTTCTCTCTCGCGTCTTGTGTGACTGCTACTACAAGCAAGGCAGCAAGCGATGGACATGAACGAGAGCGGCGGCGACAAAGGCATGGAGGGCAACGCGTCCTCCGCCGGCATCCCGGTGGAGTGGCAGACCCAATTCAGCGCCGCCGCCGCCTTCTCGTGCGCGCCGCCGCAGCAGCAGCAGCAGGTTCCCATGATGGACTCCGCCTTCGCGTCCGCCGGCCTGTGGGCGTCCACCTCCCAGCCCATGGCGCTCACCGACGTCGGCGCCATGCGGGGCGGGGGCGGCTTCTTGGCGCCGGTCCCCGGTTTCCTCCCGCAGGGCCTCGGCCATTTCCCCGTGGACTCCGCCTTCATCGAGCGCGCCGCCCGGGCGTCCTGCTTCGGCGCTGGCTACGGCGGCGCAGCTGATCATCAGACCATGAACAACGCGTTCAGTGGCTCCTCGGAGGCGCTGTTGGATCACCACAGGAAGGACGACAACGACAAGGGCGAGCCGGAGCTCGGCCGGAACGGCCACGACGGGGTGCTCAGCTCGGAGGCTGCTGCTGGGGACTGCTCGTCCAAGGGGACGTCGGATTCCAAGAAGAGGAGAAGGCCTAACGAGGTGAGCGAGCGCTCTTCTTGCTTGCTGTACTGCTTGTGTGTGTCTGCAACTTTTCCACTGTAGTTTCAAAAACCTAAGTTAAAATGGATGGATGGATGGATGGATACATCTGTGCGTGTTATGTTCTGTATGATGAAAGGTGATGGGAGGCGATCAGGTTCAGTCGGCCAACCTGCCCGCGGACTCAGCAAACGAGAGCGTGCACAGCAAGGACAAAGGCGAGGAGAGCAGCCCGGCAACAGCCACCGGACCCGGCAAGTCGAAAGGGAAGGGAGCGAAAGAGACCTCCGAGTCCCAGAAGGAAGACTACATTCATGTCCGAGCTCGGCGCGGACAGGCAACCAACAGCCACAGCCTAGCAGAAAGGGTACGGATTTGATCATAGGGTGACAGACACCCCAATGTTTACCGTTAGTTTGCTGCGGAACCTTGGATTGGATCGCTCTGAAATTGACATGACTGGTCCTGAAAACTCTGGGTTGTTGCATCTTTTCTGCAGTTGAGGAGGGAGAAGATTAGCGAGAGGATGAAGCTTTTGCAGGACCTTGTTCCTGGCTGCAGCAAAGTAGGTCTATCTAGTACCAAAGCAAAAAAAAGGGAACTTGTGCGTTTTTATGTTGATTTTCATTGCAAATGAAATCCAGGTCACTGGGAAGGCGGTAATGCTTGACGAGATCATCAACTATGTTCAGTCCCTGCAAAGACAAGTTGAGGTAATAACTAACATCCCCCCAATACACACTACTCCTATGTTAAAATATGCACAACTTTGTCTGAATCAATGCTTAGCAAGAGAGGAAGTAGAATATCGCTAGACACTGAGACCTGAATATGAATACAGTTTTCTGCAACTGTCATTATATACTGATGGCAAGCATCTAAATATTGAATTGATCTTGCAGTTCTTATCGATGAAGCTCGCAACAGTAAACCCAAGGCTTGACCTCAATATAGAAGGGCTTCTATCGAAAGATGTATGAGGCTTCAATTCTTGCAATCTCATTCTTTTTTGTTCATTAGTTATACTTATAACAATCTAACAAAAAAAAAACCACCCTTATCATCAGCTTCTTCGCTTCCCTGGTGTTCCTTCGTCTTCCCTCGGATTTTCCCCAGAAATGATGCACCCACAACTACAGCTATCGCAACCGGGCCTGATTCAGGGGGCCGCTGCTGGCATGGCCAACACGGACGTATTCAGGAGAATCATGCAGGCACAATTGAGTGCAAAAGACGGGTCTCAGGTTAGCATCTATTCAGTATAATTGAACGGATCCTAGTACAGTATTTATTTTTTAAGTATCAACACAGCACACTGTAACCATTTCAGTCTTCAGGTAGCAGTTGGCATAGCTTAAGCTATCCTGTAGTAACATAACATAATTTTTTCTCAAACATGGACTTCAAGTTTGCTTGTGATACCAAGATCTTCATAGACAGCTAAGTTGTGTTCAGGAACAAATTTGCCCCAAAGCTGCATACAGTACATATTTTCTAGCGGGCAATCCACATATACTTTCAAGTTAGGCTTCTCCATCTCCTATTCTAAGTTGTGTTCAGGAACAAATTTGCTTGTGACACCAATATCTTCATAGCCAATTTTTTTTTACAAACACTGATCGCAATTATATTGCATCCAATTTACAATAATACTGATGTAAAGCTTTGTGTTTGTGGAGCAGATGCCCCACGCATTGAATGGAGGGTCATTCAGTGACGTTGCGCAGATGGCGTACCCGTCCCTGGGGTCCCAGGACTTGAGCATGAGGCCGTCGCAGGACGGGTTTCAAATGTGACTGAACATGCCAGTTGCACATAGTTAAGAGCAAAGGTTTCTTCCATCTGATCGGCGAACATGCAGGTGCGCAGGGCCGCGTAACTGATGCAGCTACTGCTACAGCAGCGCTGCAGTTCTAGCGCATCCGAGCCTTTTTATTGTGCTGCATCATCGGCCGGGTTTTTATTGTGTTCAGAAGGAACTGAGAAAAAGCTCGTGGAGCCCCCCAGTCCCCCCCACCCCACGGAAGCGCTGGACGGATGGATGAGAGCCTGTGGCGTTGCCTGGATGGCTGGAAATTCTGTCTGGGTGGTCGCGTGCATTCATGGCTGGCGCGCGCAGTGCAGTAACAGTGGCCTGTGTGTTGTTGGTACCGAGCAAATGAGCTGCTGCTGCTGCTGCTGGGATGTTTTGTTAGTAGTTTCAGTGCTTTTGTTTGCATAATATAATAGTTAAGAGTGCAAGAAACACTCATAATTTGGGGGCGGGGGCAGTCCGGCGATGTTTATTTCGAGACATCATACGTTTGGCAAATTCTCCTTGTGCCACAAATCAAAGAAGGATGCTACATCGATCGTGCATGTTCATGATGAATTCTGTCTGTTCCTCACTTGCAGCTTTGTTCGACCCATGTGTGATGCGTCGTGTATGTATACGTAGTGACCTATCTACTCCACTATAGTATTTCGTATTTGGTTAGCTACTATCACACTTTGCGGCAGCTAAGTGTGTGACAGCCGCGCTTTTTGTGGCGAGAAGATGATCATTCACCAGTATTCAGTCATCACAGACCGAGGGAAAAAGGTAGGTTCATGATGGACGGACTACAGGGAGAAGGTGTGCCGTGTGCCCGTGTCACGTCTTGGGATAAAAGGATCTTCGTTCGTTCCCCGGCCTCGAAAGAGATGAGCTCAGTCGGTCCCTAAGGGCTACGGACACTTAGGGCAGAATCATTTGGCCCAAACCGTACTTGCGACTAATCATGGCCTGAAAACAACAAACCTGTGCTGATGACCAATCGTCGTGCACAGTGAAACTTCTGCGCTGCCACCCACAGCGGACAAGACCACGGGCGCAGGCAATAGAACAAACAAGCGTTTTGGTATATTCCGCTCCTCCGGTGTCGGCACACGGTTCCAGGACAAGGCTAGGCGCTGCTGCTGCTGGCTGCTTCGTGCCTGCCCGAGGCGTGCCGGCCGGACCCCGGACCCCCCCTGCCATGCGCCTGCGCTCGAGGCCGTACGCTGCGGCGATTCCGCCCGCGTGCGGCCAGGTCGCTCGTGGCCTCGGCCGACCGCGACGCCGGATCGGACAAACGCCTGCTGAGCGTGTGCTCGTCCGTCGCGCACTCCCATCCTGCTGCCGGTGACTGCGGATTCCGGGATTCGCCACGTTCCGATGTGTGTGTGCGCACGTCGTCCCCGCCGAGCGTCCTTCTTATGTCTGGGCTCTGGGCCGTGCAGGATCGCGGTGGTAAAAAGTCCATATTTCCTCCATAAACTATAGTTCCGGTTTGTTTTTCCTCCCTGAACCATAAAATCATAAATCTTAAATCTTTCCTCCTTCAACTCTGAAAACGGTTCATCTCCCTGAGTAGTTTTGGACAGTAATTTTGTTTTTTTTTATTTCGACTGAATCTTTGAAAAATCATAGTAAATCACAGAAAAATTATAAAATAGAAAATTCAATTTTGTTGAACTCCACATGAGTAGATCTATACAGTGAACATATAATATGGTATACTTTAGTACAAAGTTTTCTAATTAATTACTAAAAAAATGTAGATTTAAAGATATAAGAAAAAATTTGTACTAAAACATACCATATTATATATTCACTATATAGACTAGTATATTTGTCCGTGCTAACGCTACGGCTTTATTGAGGGAATGCTATAAAAAACAACTAATTTGTTTTTACAAAGTTTAACTAATTTGTAGTGGCACATCCTTTTCAATGGATGAATCACCATCCAGCTTACTAACCAGTTCATGAAAATGCAATGGGCGAAGCATTTCGGCAGGCACATGGAGTTGCGTCGACTTCTTGGACTTCTTCGCGCACTCGAGGGCCATGCGGACGTGCCCGCCGGTGGAGAGCTCCTGCGTGAGCTTCCCCGTGGGCACGCCGATCTCCAGCACGAGCGACGGGATCCTGTCGGGGCGCTCTTGGACGGCACGTGATGTGCGCACGGCGGTGCCTGTAGGACGTGCCGGTGACGCGTGCGCCGCCACTGCCGCCGTGGCCATCGTGCGGCACACCGATAATTAATCATGATTTTCCAATCAATATTAGATAGGTCTTAAGCAAAAATCGATAATTAAAATATAACTCAAACTTCCATAATATAGATATAGCCTCATAATTTTTCACTTTGATGAACTAATGTAGCAATGACAAATATCTAGAGGTAGCATACTTGAGTATATAAAGATGCTATGTACCAAAAATAAGGTAAGAAAATACACTGTATCATACCCATCAATTATGATAGAGGAAATAAAATCGAATAGAAAAATACAACGCACTGAGACTGAATGACAAGCAGACATACATGTATGTACGTAAGGTTCATTGGTTTGGCATTTCTACAGACATGTACTGTGCAGTCCAGTGCCAGCAAGAAGAGATGGCCTGTCCGCCGCATGCCAGCACCTCTGCTCGTCGTTGTTGCTGCCGGGCGGCGCTGGTGCCTGCCTCGTGCGGCCGCTTCAACGCTGGAGAAGGATCACCATGCCCTCAACGAGGCAGGAATAGGGTCGCCCGTGCCAAATAAAAACACGTAGCTCGATCGGATCAGAAAAAGACAACTGGATCGACAAGTCGAGAGAGGAGGTTGACGAATCGAGGGAGCGTGTACCTTGACGAGACGATCGGTAGATCCTCGTTTCCTTCGTCTGCGTGCCGATGGAGCGGAGAATTCGCGATTGGGATCGGAGGCGGCTGATGGAGGGGAAGCCGTCCACGTGAGAAAAAACATAAAAATAATGAATAATAATAATCAAGACAATTGGAGGATTTGAGGATTCGAACTTTGTTCGCGACGTTGCATGTTGTGGGAGCGTGAGAGGGTGGGAGAGTAAGACCGGTTTCTAACTTTTTAATCTCAGCCGTTGGATGCGTGGTAGGTGTGCTGTGAACCGTTGATCTTGAAGAAGGGAATTAGCCTAGAGAAGTTTTCAATTATAGAAGAGATATACTCATGTGAAGTCTAACAAAATTGGATTTTTTATTTTATGATTTTTTGTGGTTTACTATGATTTTCCAAAGATTCATTCGAAATAAATAAAAACGGAAAAAAGGATAAAACTACTATCCAAAACCACTTAGGGAGGTAAAACGAACGGTTTTCATAGTTGAAGGGGAAAGATTTCTGGTTTTACAGTTTAGTGAGAAAAAACGAACGTGGAGGATAGTTTAAGGAGGAAATATGGACTTTTTCCATCGCGTTGCCCCCACTCCTCGAAGCACATAACGGGCCTTCATCGGCCCATTATCTACGCGCTGGGTCTCCCGTTAAGCCCACTATGATTGGCAACTGGCAAAGGTTCCAGCAGCTCAACGATATCCAACATGGGTGGGCTGTGGATAGAGTCACAAAAGTTCCCGGATTAATGGATCAAGAAATGTGGATCAGGGAATGTAATGCGTTACTCTTGTAACACTACGTGGATGAAATTATACCATATTCTTGGGGATGGGAACACACGTTCCCGGGACGTGGAATGTATATTCCTGTGACTCGGAACGTGTCATGGTACCAGGCGATGGCCTCCGATTTCATCAAATTTTCCGGTTTGTTAAACATACGGAGTACGTGACTGCGCGAATGCGAATTCACACAGCGTGAACAGATTTTCCGCTGGGCATGACAACTGACTGACCTGCGGCCTTATTTTTAGCGGGCCATATAATAGCTCACCTTTGATCTTCTGTTCAAAATCAAATTTCTGACTTAGACCAAGTCTGGACAGAAATGCAATTTCCTTTTTTTTATATAACTGCCTTAACTGGAGGGGTTTGCACCCCTGCAGGATTTTTATTAATTATTAAAACAAAAACACCTACAGAGAACTAAAAGACGTTCAAGATACAAAGAAAGACAGATAACAGATTTTGGATCCATAAATCTCCCATCTCCCACTCTCCGACAACTAAAAAGCAGACTAAAACTTCGTCCAACAAAAAGTTTCGGCTCCAGGGTTCCCCGCGCGATACAATGCCGCGCCGACAGGTGGGACCGGATGCCAGCCCCGCTCCGCGCGGCGCCCTGATCCCCGCCCCGCTCCCCACATCTCACCCGGTGAAACGAAAAAAAAGACCACGCACCCGCTCTCCCCATCTCGCCCGACGACCAGATCCCCGGCCGGCGACCAGCCCCCGCGCCCGCCCCGGCTGCTCCCCGCCCGCGCCGCGCCACGTCTCTTCCCGGCTCCTCCTCGCTCGGCGGCAATCGCGCAGCTGCCCGCCGGCCACGATGCTGCCCCGGCCCGACGCGGCCTTGTCTGTCGTTCGCTCGCCCGGTCGCCTTGGGAATCGCCGCCGGCAACCGCGACGCTCGCCTTGGGAATCTCTTGACTTCGGCGGATCCGGTGAGGAGGCAGCCTGGGTGGGGTGGAGGCGCTCGCCTTCACCAGATCTAGCAAGGAGGTGCTCGCTACTCCACGTGCGTCTGCGCAACCGCGCCCTGGCTGCCGGCGTCCCAGCGCTGCCCCTGACCCGCGCCCCGGCTGCCCGCGTTCCGGCGGCCCGCGCGTGCTGTGTGGCCCCCGGCGGCCCCTCACGGCCTCAACTTTGGCTGCCCACGTCCACTTCCACGCCCGCGTCAATGGCACTCCTCGACGCCGACACCGAACACCAAGGTACGGACTCAACGCTGATTTGCTAAGATTAGTAGTGAATGGAAGCTGCTTGTTTGTTCTTTTGCCGCTAAATCAAGAGCAAACAGTTTGTTCTTTTGCCAAGGTACAAATCAAGAGCCAAGCAAATCAAGAGCCAAGGTACAAATCAAGAGCCAAGGTACAAATCAAGAGCCAATCAAATCCAAGATTTTAACCAAGGTGGGTGAGGGGCCGGTCCAGGAGCTTTCATTTTGTTCATGCAAGCCGCCTGTTTGTTCTTTTGCTTCCCTTAACCAACCAACTGGTAGTATCTAAATCTTGATTGTATTCATTGGCAGTGCCCAAGGCGTTTCGGGAGGCATTGCTTGGCGCTTGGTGTAGTGTTGGCCGGTCTCCAGTGCACCCACGCCGTCACCGCCTCCGACGACACTACAAAGGTGATACTCTGATAGACATTAAAACACTAATCAAACAAATAGCCCTGTGCGGTGCGCACTGCCATAGCGTGTCCTTATTTAATTCTACTACCAACTGACTATTGTTTAGATGCTAACAGTTGCACGTGTGGTTCAGAGTATAGATATATACAATACAGAGAGTACTGTCCTTATAGTAACAGTTGCTCTCGCTATATTGTCCTATAAAAGACTTAACCAATTCAGATGCTAACTCTTTCTTATTGTTCACAAAATTCATACCGTCCAATAACAGCCCATTTATGGTATGCATGTGCTGAAAAGTTGTTTGTGCATTCTATAGTAAAAAGCTTCTTTTTATAATTGAGGTGCATACTTAAATTAAACTATAATTTTGTCCATCAATTTTGGTCGTGACTCTGAATGCACTTGCTTGTCTTGATGTCCAATTATTATTATTACAAGATGAGACATGAATTTCAGTTGTAATCTGCGACTGTGAAAATATGAGTGCAAGATTGGTAGGTTTCAGTTAAATATGCCTCTGCTTGGCTTGTGTGTGTGCAATGCTTTTTTATGTCAAATCGTGTAATACCTGATAATGGATCGCATCTTTTGCTTCTACCTTAATTACTATCTCTAAACTTTGGTTTTCATATAGGAAGTGAAAACCAGACATGTTCTAAATAGGACATAGTTTAATCTTGTTTTGAGACCTTAACAGCAGATCTGGAAACTATTTCCTGTTACATTTCAGAAGATACCCTTGTGGCAGTTCATTATTTAGAAAGAGTTTAGCTACTTGAGTGGGGGTAGAGAATAGATGTTCAAGTGGAAAAAAGTATGCATATTTAATAAATCATTGTATTCTAAATTCTGAGATTCAGAGGTAGCAAATGATAAAAATATTTGAGAATTGGGACGCTTTGAAGAACAGCAAGGGATACTTGAGGAAGGAGAGGATTTTGTTTTGCTTGGATAGTAACCCTGTAACACATGACATACAAATAGGATGTTCATTCGGTACATGCCGTACATGCATGTGCACCTTGAACACTCTGGAATTCAAGACACCATAATTTGGATTTTGTCATCTTAAAATGTATACTTGGCAGTTTTTGTCAGAATTTGGGTAAGTGCAGCTTTATTTCTTCAGCTTTGTTCCACCTATGATTGATGGGTGAAACAATAACTTCCGAGTTGTGGTGCATTGTTCAATGATTATTTGTCCCTGATGCTCATTCCTTCTATGTTATGTGAAAAATATTCATGGTTCTAATTGCATTGCATAAGTGTTGCTGGGTTACGTTCTGTGAGATATATTTCTACTTAGTTAAACATGTAAAGCTTTCTGGACACAAATTTAGAACTTAGCTTCTATTTTTGCAATATTATTGATCCCTGATGGTTACCCACAAAAAGTCTAAAACGGTCAATTCTACTTCACCTGTCTACATTGCATAAGTGTTCAGTGAGGAAATTCACCATCTTTTTTTGTTGGATTTTTTTAGCAGACACTTGATGTTGGATTTTTTTTAGAGATGATTTTCAGGCAGTGCCATTGGATCTGGCCATTGCTAACGCACGCGGGAAACACTATCCTCTCCGGACATTGGATCAGCCCCCACTCTAGAGTCCTAGACATGGCCCTGCCATTGAACGCAATTTCTCAAATTGTTGTGTGTTTGCCTATGGATTGTGCTTAGCGGACGGTGAATTTCTCCTTGCGATGACTTGTAGGTAACTTGCTGAGATCAAGTCAATTGCAAGTATCAACGCCATTGAATCATATATATTTCTTGCATCTGACTGACTATGTTGTTCAAGATTGGTGGGGGCCTATCGAGAAACCAACAACACCTATCATAGGCCAAGGTGATTGAGGTCGCCAACATGTGTTTCAGGGCGATTATAATTTTTCTCACCAAGAAACAGGTGTGGTTCATATTCTAGCCCAAATGCAAAAACATGGAACTCATGTAGTTTAGTGTACCATGATAGTGAATTAGTAATTTCTTTATGATAGGTTTATGTTTTTTAGGTATCGAGGGAGGGTAAACCACGCTTTGTCCAGAAACAAGTCATGTTATTTTTCTTTGTCATTTGTTTAACTGCTTATAAGCTGTGAAACTTGTCGTCGTGGTCTTGGAGGTCGTGATTTTTTTTTTTTCATGCCGCGCAGGCCAATGTCCACAAGAGCGCTGAGATCGGCTACACCCACAAGGGCCTCTCAAGGTGTCTCTCTGAGGGGTGGCTGGACTGTAAGTCGACGGATGCCACCGGGATGAGTACCACCGCCGCCGCCACCAGGTGGAAAGGCAGATAAGGTGAGATTCTGACATGCCACTGTTTCAGATTTGTTTGAGGGGATGGTTCCCTTTTCGATTTTTAGGAACTCTTTTGTCAGAGCGAAATAAATGTTTAGTGTCTATATTAGAAGCACAAGACAAATATCTTCAGGCAGTAAAAGACGCTAGGTTTGTGGTAAGATAGATAGCATGCTTTCCTCTAATTTCTACTCATGTTCAACCACAGTCCATGTGGGGGGATGCACCATTCACAAAGCAACATACAAGTTATTTCATTCTGCTTAATATACAGTTGCAATGGCAAATTCTTTTGGCCATAAGTATGGGTCACATGGATTGGTTTTGATTTGGTCCTCATAAATCATAGCCTTAACTGAATTGTTAACCTCCTGATCCATGGAAATTAAATTCTGGGTTCCTCCATAGGGACAAAGATTGCAATGCGGTGATGCATGGATATATTTAACTATGCATGAATATATTCAACTAAGGATTATACTAAATATGCACAACTGCACCTTATTTTTTATTAATTATCTTGTGTTCGACTTTCAGCCATCCACAAGAAGCAAACCAGCACCTTCTGTTTCCTATCCATGCATGGATAACTGTATCAGACGTTCTTCATAGGGATTAATCATTGAGGCCACCAACAACATGTTCCCGGCATCTCGTTCAGAGGTAATCGAAGTTTGAAGCCCTTTAGCCTGTGCTATATTCTGTCAAAGGTCGTTGCCAATTGCAAAATTCATAGATGCGCATTTGGTTCCTTGTATGTAGTGGCATTTTCTTACAAAAAAAATATGAAAAAGTCAAAGTCTAATGATCTGAAATCAATGTGGGAAAGGGCTGATGAAGAAGTCAAAGTCTAATGAAGAAATCAATGTGTTTCCAAACCATTTAGCAAGGTCCTAGCAGACAAAATATTCTTTGTGATGCCAAGTTAAGTTCTGAAACTTTTAGGGGATGGCTTTCTACTTATAGAGTTATAGATGCACACTATCTTCTTGCCTCCAGTTTTTCATTAGACTTGCAAAACTAAAAAGAATAAAGAGTGGAACAAAACTTGGTGCGACATACACCTTAGAGTGGACAGAATATTTCTTACTGATGCCAAGATTGCTTCTTTGCCTTTTTTTCTTATTTGGTTTTATTGATTGATTATACTATCATAGCTTTGGTAATTGTCATCTTTTTTTGCAGTCAGTACTTGGCCGAGTTGAGCACCAGAAGCTGGGGCCTTTCATGCAGGTGCTGCCCCAGACAACAAGATGCTGACAGCCTGACATCCTTTGATCATTCCTCTCTGCACCAAGTTTGAGTGTTTGCCAAGACACATTAAGGCACTGGAAAAAGCATGAGTTCTCCCTCAACTGTAATGTAAATTAGCAACAATGCTGACCAAGTGGGTTGTGGCTCAATCCTTGCTTTTTGCCTGAAAATTGAGCTGCAATGTTAAATGATTAATTACTTTTTAGAACTTGGATCTTTGGTCGATAGTATTTGATCGAACAAAGACCTGTTAAAGCCCTTAATCATTTGGCCCTTGTATGATTCAATTTTATGTTTGTACATCTACATACTGATGCAACAATGTTCTGTATCTCTGATGTGTTCCAGAGGATGCATATGGCAGATTGGTAAATGTTATATGATTTTGACATGTATACTCTAATATCCTGGTGATGAGTACATCTACTGGATTAGATCTTTTGAGTGATGAAACATATGGCAGTAGGGCTAGAGGGTCAAACTACTTTCAGTTACAACAAATCTTCTTGCCTCATTGCCGTAGGCATGAGCATGAAACAAATAAATATTTTTCTTCTCACTATATGTGGACATATTACTTTTTGTGCAATTTTCAAGGACATGGCCCGTATAGATATCATGTTGTCACATAGGTACCAATTTCTTATCTCTATGCATATAAGATGCCTAGACGCTAGAGCAAGCGAGCGAGTGCAGAAGAGTCGCCTGCCCATAGGGTCAACGGATCGTAGGGGAGGGCGACTCTGGGAGCTCGCAGGGCCACACAAGGTCATCGGATTAGGTACACGGACGTGCAGTGGTGTAGGAGAGACCGTGAGAGATGATGTTGTGCGGGAGGAGTGAGACGATGCGGACATGCGGTGGGGGAAGGGATAAGGGCAAGCACAATGTAAACTGTTGACACACACATTAAGGTGGAGCCCACGTAAATAGGAGATAGTTACAACATCCTATACATTGGGTATGGCTCATTTTAGCTTTTGTATGGGTCCCAACAAACAGACTAGATATAAATATTCGGAGCATGGGGATTTATAATTTCACAATACTATTATATGTCACTATTACATCAGTATTTAATTTCAAGACACACAACATAGCCTATATTAGAAACCCTAATATTTTATACATGCATACTCGAACATGTGTACAAGATGGTATGGAGATGCGACGAAACTTATTGATGAATTTATTGGCGCACGAAAAAAAATTGATATCATATATATCTTTCCATCGATGTTAAACATTATCTTAGACGCATCACGAGATGATCTATACAATAGAGTTACTGAGCCTGTGATACTGCATTCTAAGTGACTTTTTAATTTCATAAACTTTATCTTTTCAATTATTAAATGGCATTATTACGTCGGTATTTAATTTTATAATATTATTATCTTATCATGTGATTCATGTGTTCCCGTAGCGACGCACAGACACACTTCCTATGTCTTTTTAATACAAAAGTTTTGTTATCCCGTAGCAACGCACGGGCACGATACTATTAGTTGTACATGTTTGAGTTTAATCTCAAGAATGTTGACATGTAACACGTTTACATTTACTCGAATCAATGATGCCTACTTTTTTGGAATTATTGTTATATTATTGTGCGACCTATGCCTTTTTAATACAAAAAATTTGTTATCCCGTAGCAACGCACGGACATTCAACTAGTAAAAATATAAAAGCCACATCTTTGGTTCTTGCTCGAGCTGTTAACACTTAACAGTCTCAACTCTCTGAGAAAAACTTCTTTAACACTATTGGCTTATCAGCTACTCCCTCGTCTCTGTCACTTTAGAATACGTCTCATATTCTTTAAACATTTATCTTATTCAATTTTTTTTATAAATATTATTTATTTTTCTGTGACTTGTTTTATTATCAGAGATATTTTAATATTAATTAATTTATATTTATAATTTGTAATAATATTTTGAATAAAACAAATAGTCAAACATGATGTGAAAAAGTAAAAAAACATCATTTTCTATGAGACGGCGGAAATATGGTACAAGGTTTTTCCCTTACAACAAAACAACAACAAAACAACGCCAAGCCAACTTATCCGCCACAAAAGATCATTTCGCACCAACCAAATAGCCCAACAAAGAATTATCACTTATCTGGTGCGTCAATATATTTCTAAAAATTTGTTAAAATGATAAAGAAATTCAAATTAGGATAAACCCAAAGTACAACTTATAGTTAAGACCAAAGGAAGCAACGGCGTTATCAAAAAGAGAGAAAAATAACGCAGACACTGTGTAAAAGTTAGCATATTTGTTTCATCAAAAAAAAGTTAGGGATGTGCTGCCGAACGAACGTTCTAAGATAGAATAAGATAGAACGGACGTTCGAGCAAGCGGCCCAGCCCACGATACACACACGCCGCCCCGTGTGGGACACACACGCACACACACCGCACGGGCGCGCGCACGCACACGGGAACACGTCTCCGGCCACGACACACCCCACGACACACACACGCCACCCCGCCGTCAATGATGAGGACATCCTCCATTATTACCCATTGGCAAGGACGCAACAAATAATGGGTCAAGTGGCCCAGTTGTAGTCGGGCGGCGACCGTGTGAGCCTCTGAATAATCCCACCTTGCTTAGCTTGGGAGGAGGAAGCCACCTTAAAAGGGAGAGCCACTCTTCCCCTATCAGACTAGTCTTTTAGGGAGATTGAGCCTTTCTCCGAGTGAGTGTGCCTAAGAATTGTTGGGGTCCGGGCAACCTCAATTTATCGGGCCTCGACCAACCCTACCTGGGCCGGATGTATCATTTGGTATCAGAGATGAGCCCTTGTTTAAGGGGGTGAGAATGATGAGAACATCCTCCATTATTACGCGTTGGGAAAGATGCAACAAATAATGGGTCAAGTGGCCCAGTTATAGTCGGGCGGCGACCGTGTGAACCGCCCGCCGCCCGACTACCGTGTGAACCTATGAATAATCCCACCTTGCTTAGCTTGAGAGGAAGAAGCCACCTTAAAAGGGAGAGCCACCCTTCCCCTATCAGACTAGTCTTTTAGGGAGATTGAGCCTTTCTCCGAGCGGGTGTGCCTAAAAACTGTTGGGGTCCGGGCAACCTCAATTTATCGGGCCTCGGCCAACCCTACCTGCGCCGGATGTATTAGATGAGGACATCACCACGCTGGACACGTCTACGTCATCGTCTTTTCCAAGTTGCAACTCAGCTACCACGTCAACTTCGAGGCTGTTTCGGAGTCTAGGACGAGCATGGAGTAAAATGGACGCCCAGAATGCATACAAACTCCGTTTTCGACGATTCACCCACAGATGGAAAGATAATTTCATAAAAAAACCAATGGCGTTGATTTGTTCCTTCTGAGTCATCGGGAAACATCGAAACAAGTCAGCGTCCAGAATCTGTTCCGGTGCTGCGTCACTTATTTTGGGCCAACTTGGCCATGTTTCGCGAGTTGGGCCTTAAGCCCATGTTTGGGGCGCCTCCCCCTGGTCGCCACCAACCCTAGGACGTCTCTCCCTTATATTCCACGTAGCCGCCGCCGTTGAGACTCGAGTTTTGTTTTAGAGTTTAGTTTTCCATCGAGAAACTAAATCATTCATTGTAACTGTGTCGATTAGTCCTTTTACAGTGATCCAGGGCCCCTTGTTCTTGATCTCCTCCACTGTGTCGATTAGTCCTTTGGAACTGAAGAATCATGACCCTATTGGGTTCGATGATTAACGACAATTAGAGATTGTTATGGCTAATGTGTGTTTTGCAGAGGCTATGCATAGCTTAGTCATAGTGATCAATATGAATGGGCTTCTTTTGTTGTCACCTAGCCCACAAGATGGATATCATTTTGGATTTTGAAGATGCATAATGAAGATCCTAGAGTAATAGACTAAGTGCCATAAGGAGATGAAGGGCACTTAGTATAGATAGGTCTTTATTTGATCTTTGGCCGTACTATAAAGAGGGGCTGAGATTAGTAGCTTGACTTAAGAAAGCTTCCTGACTTAGGTGTGGTGCACACTTGTCTTCCTTAGCTCTAAGAAAGCCTATGGTGACCGTAAGATAGCCACGAATGACTTCCGAATTCATCGTGTCGAAAACCGGAGTTGAAAGAGAATTTTTCTGGGCGTCGGACGCTGAGTCCGAAGGCGCCGGACGCTGTCCGTCGCGATGGACGATGGCATCGGACGCTGACGCCAGCATGACGTCGCGTCCGTCGGCTGCCCAGTTCGTGCCCCAGTGTTTCAACGGGCGTCGGACGCTGTTCGTCGCCGAGGCGTCGGATGCTGCGGTAGCGTCCGTCGGCCTTCCAGTGGGCATGTTTTCGCCCTAACTCGGCCAGGGGCGTCGGACGCTGGAGCCTCAGCGTCCGTCGGGATACGCAGGAGAGTCCGTCGCCTAAACCGTTGTTCAGAACTAGCCGTTGGGGTATGCGGCGGACCGTCCGTCGCCTAGGCGTCGGAGCGTCCATCGCCAACTTAAAAGTTATGTCTTTTCCAGCCCGAGGCAGTTTTGTGAGAGGGCTATTTATAGCCCCACCCTTTCTCTTCCACCTTGCCTTTGCTCATTTCAGTTGCTGAAGTTCTGGAGAAGGTTGGAAAGGGAGCAAGAGCCCTAGAGAGAGAGAGAGTGATTCGTGAATCCATCCATCCTCTCCTCTAGTTCATCCAAGAGTTCGAGTGTGCATCCTCTAGTTGTGAAGCTTGAGTGAGTCAAGCGAAGATCGAGACTTGTTACTCTTGGTGATCGACATCACCTAGACGGTCCGGTGGTGCTTGGGAGGAAGGTGATCGCCGGAGGATTGTTGGCGGCCCTTCTCCATCGACTTGTGATCGGTTGTGGGCGGTTCACCGAGCCGGAGTGGCGAAGAACCGACCCGTAGAGAGCACTCATCCCTTGCGCGGGATTGAGGGGGAGCTATACCTTGCGAGGTGCTCCAACGAGGACTAGGGGGGAGTGTCAACTCCTCGATACCTCGGGAAAACATCACCGTGTAAAGCATCTCTTTCCCTAGCTCTTTCATACCGCATTACCTTCCGCTCTTGTCTTTCAATTCACACTAGAATTGTGTAGGAAGTTTTCGCTTTCAGTTGTCTTGCTAAAGCTTTCTAGCTAGGACACACAAACGGTAGGCACTAGGGGGTTAATTGGCTCTTGCTAGGTTTAATTCTTGTTTAGAAATTTAAAAGAGCCCAATTCACCCCCTCTTGGGCATCTTGATCCTTTCAATTGTTATCAAAGCAAGGTTTGCTTTAAATTAGGCTTCAACGCCTAGAGCAAGATGTCCCACGGGGATGGACCACCTCCCATGTTTGATAGAGACGACTTTCCGTATTGGAAAGTTTGTATGGAGGCCTATCTAGAGGCCGTGGACGTTGGCGTGCTCAAGGCCGCCACAAAGGGGGGTTCCTACTTTGCGGAGGACCCTTACTTTGAGAAGCACAATGCCAAGGCAAAGAACATTCTTTTTCGTGGCATTTGCAAGGATGTCTTCAACCGAGTGCGTAATGCCAAAGACACATTTGAGTTGTGGACCACTATTTGTGCTCTTCACGAAGGCACAAAGAGTGAGCATGAGGAACGCTATCACTTGGTCATGGCAAAGCTCAATTCTTTTTCTATGCCTGGAAATGAAAATGCAAATGAGATGTACTCACGTCTTAACATTCTTGTAGAAGAATGGAATGGACTTGGTCTCAACCAAATGGCACTAGCCGATGTTGTGCGCAAGATACTTTGTGTCTTGCCAATTGACAAGTATGGCCACATCGTCATGGTTCTTCACCAAGGGGACCTCTCCGCCGCTACACCAACATAAGTCTTGGGCAAGATCAATGCTCATGAGATGTACATGAAAATTGGTGATGGCGGCTCTTCATCTTCCTCCAAGAAGAAAGAAAAAAAGGAGGAGAAGAAAGACTTGGCTCTCAAGGCATCCTCCTCGGAGAAGTTCAAGATGCAATTTGTGTATGTAAGTGCAAGTGATGAAGAGGATGATGACGACCTCGCCCTCATGGTGAAGAAGACAGCAAAGATGTTGAAGAGGCTAAACAAGAATAGAGTCAAGTTTGACTCAAAGAAGAAGAAATTCTTCACAAGCTCTTCAAGGAAGCCTCTCTCCAAGATGGATTGCTACAATTGTGGCAAACTTGGACACTTGGCTCATGCTTGCTCCGAAGAGAAGAAAGATAAGTACAAGAACAAGAAATTCAACAACAAGTTCAAGTACAACAAGGGCAACAAAGATGAGTCAAGTGACGAGGAAAAGAAAGATGACAAGCCATTCAAGAAGAAGAACTTCAACTTCCACAAGAAGAAGGATGGCAAAGCTTAAATTGTTGGTGATTGGCTCACCGACATTGAAGACACAAGTGATTCATCCGGTGATGAGAGTGAAGATGAGAAGGTGGCCGCCTTGGTGATTGGGTCATCTACTCCACCGCCACCTCATCCATCATCTCCGGGCTCGTCCTCTACACACCTATGCCTCATGGCTAAAGGTGACAAGAAGGTACAAAAAGAGGATAATGATGATGAGGCTAACTCTAGTGATGATAATGATGATGAGTTTGAGGCACCTTCCTATGATGAGCTAATTATGATTTGCAACAAATACACTAAGCTCATTAGGAAGTACAAAACTAAAAGTGAAACACTAGAGAAAGCAAATGATAACTTGCATGCAAAACTTGATGACTTGTCTAGTGCTAATGATGATTTGAAGCTTGAGAACAATTCTCTCTCATCTAGTACTAGGGAGCTCAAAGCCTCACTCAAACAAGCTAGTGAGAAACATGATAAGCTTGGGAGGTCAATACAAGAGCTCCATACAAGATACAACTTGCTAAAAGATGACTACAATCAAGTTAGAAATGAACATGGCACACTTGTTGTAGCTAATGAATTGCTTACAAATGATCTTGCTACACATGTTGCTATTAACTCGGTTGTTAAGTGTCATATAGCTACTTCTTGTGAGGACTTGCTTGATGAAGTTGCTAGTGAGCAAAATGCTAAGTGCAAGGGCAAGAAGGTAGTTGAGGCCAAAAAATATGATGACTATGTGAAGATGAGGCAAGAGAACTCAAAGCTCAAGGAAGAGCTAATAAATCTCAAGGCCAACAAGCCCTTCACCATCAAGTCGGCCAAGCAAGATGACAAAGATGCAATCAGTTTGATCAACTCCCTCAAAGAAAAAAATGCAAAGCTCAAAGTTGAGAAGATCAAGCTTGCAAGTGGAATGGAGAAGTTCACCAAGGGCCACAATCTCCAAAGTGAGCTCTTGATGAACACTATCATGAAGACCGACAAGTCCGGCATTGGGTTCAAGGAGAACCAAATCATGAAGGCCAATGTCAAGATTGAAGCAAAGAACTACTACAAGAACAAGGACATGAGCAACAACTATGACATGCCAAAGCCCAAGTCCAAGAAGTGCTTTGGATGTGGACAAGTTGGTCACTTTGAGTTTCAATGCAAGACTCCACCTCCCAAGACCTTTCCCAAGCATACAAGGCCTTTTGCTCATGATGCACACTTCATCATCTACAATGACTCCAAGGGTAGACCCCTAGTTGTGTTTCTCAGTCCTAAGATGAAGAACAAGCCCAAAGTGCGATGGGTTGCTAAGGAGTTGGTGGACAAAGCTATGGGACCTCGCCAAGTGTGGGTTCCCAAACAACAAGCTTAACTTCAAGTTGCTTGTGTGTAGGTGAACTACAAGACCGGTGGAAGTTATTGGGTGATTGATAGTGGTTGCACTCAACATATGACTGGTGACTCCCGGATGTTCACTACACTTGAGGAAGATTGTGAAGGGCAAGACAAGATTACATTTGGGGACAATTCAAAAGGCAAAGTGCAAGGCCTAGGCAAAGTGGCTATCTCCAATGATCAATCAATATCCAATGTCTTGTTAGTGCAATCTCTAAGCTTCAACTTGCTATCGGTTGGTCAACTATGTGATCTTGGTTTCCAATGTCTCTTCACTCCCAATGAGGTAGTTGTGACCAAGATTGAAGATTCTTCATTGATATTCAAGGGGTTTCGGCACAACAATCTCTATCTAGTGGACTTCACCTCAAATGAAGCTAGTTTGCAAACATGCCGATTCTCCAAGAGCTCTTTGGGTTGGCTATGGCATAGATGATTAGCACATGTGGGAATGTCAACCTTAAAGAAACTTGTCAAGAAGGAGATGGTTAGAGGTGTGAAGGATGTGGTGTTTGAGAAGGACAAGTTGTGAAATGCATGTCAAGCCAGCAAGCAAGTGACCAACACCCATCCCACCAAAGCTTTCATGTCAACCTCAACAGTCCTATAGCTACTTCACATGGATTTATTTGGACCTACCACCTATGCTAGCCTTGGAGGCAATATTTTTTGCTTGGTGGTAGTTGATGACTACTCTAGGTACACTTGGGTGTTCTTTCTTCAAGACAAGGGAGAGACTCAATTAATATTCAAGAAGTTTGCAACTAGACCTCAAAATGAGTTTGATGTGAAGATCAAGAAGATAAGAAGTGGCAATGGGACCGAGTTTGTGAACACCAAGATTGAAGACTATTGTGATGAAGTTGGAATCAAGCATGAAGTGTCCACCACCTATACCCCTCAACAAAATGGTGTAGTAGAGAGGAAGAACCGGACACTAATCACTCTTGCAAGATCAATGCTTGATGAGTACAACACCCCCGAGAAGTTTTGGGCAGAAGCAATCAACACCGCATGCTATGCGGCCAATCGGCTATTTGTCCAAAGGCTTCTCAAGAAGACCCCCTATGAGCTTGTGAATAGGAAGAGACCGGATATATCCTTCTTCCGAGTGTTTGGATGCAAAGTGTACATCTACAAGAAGCGTCAACACTTGGGCAAGTTCCAAAGGCGATGTGACATTGGTTTCTTACTTGGCTATTCACTTAAATCCAAGGCATATCGAGTATTTAACAAAGCCTCTGGCTTAGTTGAAGAAACATATGACTTGGAGTTTGATAAAACTAATGGCTCTAAAGAAGAGCATGAGAATATTGATAATGTAGGTGATGAACCCTTGAGGGAGGCTATGAAGAATATGCCTGTTGGTGCCATCAACCCACTAGAGGTAGAAGAAGTAGAAGATGATGCAAATCAAGTACCTTTTCCACCACACACGCCTCAAGCTGATGAAGAACAAGTGAGGGAAGCACAAGAAGATACCTTCATCCCTCAAGATCAAGCCGAGGCACAAGCTAGTGATGTTGATGCACCACAACCTCCTCCCCAAGTGGTTGATAGAAGATCTACACCTATGCTTCAAGCTCATCCACAAGACCTCATCATAGGGACTCCATCAAGGGGGTAACAACTCGATCTAGACTTGCTTCTTATGTTAAGCATCACTCTTTTGTTTCCTTTGTTGAGCCTTCTAGTGTGGAGGATGCACTTGTGGATCCGGATTGGGTGAATGCCATGCATGAAGAGTTGAACAACTCCACCCGGAACGAAGTGTGGACACTAGTAGAAAAACCCAAAGGAGCAAGAATCATTGGCCCCAAGTGGGTGTTTAGGAACAAGCAAGATGATCAAGGCGTGGTTGTGAGGAACAAGGCAAGATTGGTGGCAAAGGGGTTCTCCCAAGTTGAAGCCTTGGATTTTGGGGAGACCTTTGCACTGGTTGCAAGACTAGAAGCCATTCGTATCCTTTTGGCATATGCTTCACATCACAAAATGAAACTTTTTCAAATGGATGTGAAGAGTGCCTTTCTAAATGGTTTCATCAATGAACTTGTTTTTGTCTCACAACCTCCCGGGTTTAAAGACCCCAATTGTCCTAATCATGTGTATAAGTTGTCCAAGGCACTCTATGGATTGAAGCAAGCTCCAAGAGCTTGGTATGAGAGGCTAAGAGACTTCCTACTCAAGAAGGGCTTCAAGATCGGGAAAGTGGATACCACACTATTAACCAAGGTGCTAGATGGAGAGATCTTTGTTTGCCAAGTGTATGTCAATGACATTATATTTGGGTCAACAAACCAAGATCATAGCAAGGAATTTGGTGCATTGATGTCCAAGAAGTTCGAAATGTCGATGATTGGCGAGCTAACCTTCTTCCTTGGCTTCCAAGTGAAGCAATTGAGGGAGGGCACCTTCATATCACAAGAGAAGTACACAAATGATGTGCTCAAGAAATTCAAGATGGAGGATTGTAAGCCAATCAAGACCCAATGCCTACTAATGGGCATATCGACCTTGATGAGGGAGGTAACCCGATCGACCAAACTCTTTATCGCTCGATGATCGGTAGTTTACTTTACCTCACCACTTCTTGGCCGGATATCATGTTTAGTGTGTGTATGTGTGCTAGGTTTCAAGCAAACCCTAAGGAGTCACATCTAAGTGCGGATAAAAGAATCCTTAGGTACATAAGGCACACCCCTTGCATTGGCCTTTGGTATCCCAAAGGAGCTCCCTTCCTACTTTGTGGCTATTCTGATTCGGATTATGTCGGGTGTAAGGTTGATAGGAAGAGTACCTCCGGCGGTTGCCATTTGCTAGGAAGATCACTTGTTTCTTGGTCCTCTAAGAAGCAAAATAGTGTGGCATTGTCTACCGCCGAGGCGGAATACATAGCCATGGGAGCAAGTTGTGCACAAATCTTATACATGACCCAAACACTTCTTGATTACGGCGTAGTTTTAAAAGATGTTCCACTCTTGTGTGATAATGAAAGCGCCGTAAAGCTTGCAAACAACTCGGTTCAACACTCTCACACCAAGCACATTGATATCCGTCATCACTTTCTTAGAGATCATGTGGCTAGGAAAGACACATCACTAGTGGGAGTTTCTAGCGAAAATCAATTGGCGGATATCTTCACTAAACCACTCGATGAAGCAACCTTTTGTAGGTTGAGAAGCGAGTTGAATGTGCTTGATCACTCAAACTTCACTAAAAGATGATCTTGTGTGAACCAACCTTGCATCATGTGTAATATAATCATGTTAAACAAGTAATGCACATAGGCTTGGCTAACATGGTTGGAATAACCGTTCTTGAACGTGTGAAGAAGTCCAATCATGGTTTAAACTTGCAAGCAACCTAGATTCAAATTCTTGTAATGCATAGCATGTGCATGTGTTGTTTGTCGTTCCTTTTTGGTTAAGTTTGAGCATCCTCTATGTTCGTCCACTTAGGGGGAGCATTCCAAGCTCAAGTTATTAATTTACCCCTCTTGTGGCCATATGATGTCTCCTTGAAGTTTCCATTCGAATATTTTGAACTAAAAACTACTTAAGCCTAAGGAAAACTATTTGCAAATGAGTGGTTGAGAGATGGTTCTCACATCAAGTCCAATCAGACCTTATTTGGATCTTTTTGGATTTAGACTTGGTTGGGAGAGAAGAAACAAAAAACAAAATTTGAAAATCTTTGAAAATTTGGCGATGGACGATCCCGACGGACGCTACGTCATTCTTACCTCAGCGTCCGTCGCAACCGTCCAAACAGAAAATGTCGCCCGATCGAGGGGCGACGAACGATCTCCAGCATCCGTCGCCGAGCGTCCGACACAATCAATGTCGGCCGTCTCAAAAACCCCTTCTGGAAGACCGACGGACGATCCTGTCGGACGCTATCCAGCGTCTGTCGCAGTCTGACTGAGCGTCCGTCGCTCCGCGTCGGAGCGCCAGTCACAAACTTGAGGGCTATATTTTTTTTGAAAACCGATTTCCCCTCGGTTCTTTTTCAGTCCAGATCCGCCGCCGCCCGACCCTGTCTCCCTCCTCCGCTCGCCTGCTTCCTCTCCGCAGCCGCAACACCGTCCTCGCTGCCGCCCCTCGCTCGTCGGCGCCGCCGCTTGGGTGAACCTCCTCACCGACGGTGGCCCTTCTCCTGCGCCGCCTCCAAGTTTCCTTTCCTTGCTCGCGTGATTTGGCCGAGCAGCCAGCAGCTTCTCCTCGGTTGAACTGAGGATTGATTTAAGGATTGAATCTCCTCCTTTGGATCTCCATCTTCCCTCTCCAGGTGATGGTTTTCCTGCTCTTTCTGTGATCCTTGTGTTTCTTCATCCACCATTCCCACTCAAACCCTAAAACTTGGGCTTCTTCCATCCTCTTGTTTAGGTTGTGGATTTGGACTGGATTGATAGAGGTATCTTAGCCCTTCTCGGTTACTTAGTTACTAGTGTGAGGTATGTTCAATGGACAGATCGATTCTTCTCTTATCTATTTCATGCTTCTATAGTCATACCCCTCTCTAGATATGTGCTTATATGTTATGTACTCCATCTATCTATCGAACAGGGGTCAGTGGCAGTGTGACAGTTGGTCAGTGACAGTGAACTCGGGGCAAAGCCCGCGAGTAAGGAACGAGGCAAAGCCTTGAGAGTGACAGTCCAGGGCTTTCAGAGCCACTCTTGATTGTGTGTGGGATTGTCAGAGAGTTGTTTGCAGTGTATGTCCATGGCAAGAACGAAGAACGTCGGCCCCGTTCCCGGTAGTGGTGGTGACCCTCCACCTCCACCGCGTCCACCCACTGATCGGGGAAGGGGTAAGAAGAAGGTTGTTTTGAAGAAGCGCAAGAGGCCACTTATGGATCCAGACTCCATAGCAGCAGTTGCAGTGGCCGAGGCAGCAGAGATAGCAGAGCGAGTTGGACGTCGCGCCGGTTTGAGGCTCTCGCCTCGCCGTGGAGCACGTCGTGAATCCCCCTCGCGTCCATAGATAGAGCCCGCAGAGGCTACTGAGACAGAGGAGGTCGAGCAGGCTACACAGACTGAGCAGCCAGAGGCCGCAGACCACTCTTCCATTGGTGAGCTGATGGACAGACGTGTCACTCGCTCACGTGGGTCTGGAGCACCACCCAGTCCACTAGGACCTCAGCTACCAGACTTAGTGAGGCATTAGGTCAGGGTTCTCACAGCCAAGCAAGTCCAGCTCCTTCGCTTCGTGGACTTTCAGTCTTGGTTCCCGGGTCAGAGGGATCCCCGTGCTGGTCGTAACTTCTATACCACCATTCACTAGGTCTTCTACAGAGCTTACATTGAGACCAACGCTCCTCTTAGGGCTCATAGAGTTTGCCCACCTGCTCACATAGAGGGTGTCGGTGGTCCAGAGATCCTTCGGCACTTGCAGTACCTTCAGGGTTTGTCTGATTTGATGGGACGATCCGATACTTATCATAAGGACTGAGTCTATCAGTTCTACGCCTCGCTGTGGATCTCCCCTGACCACGAGTTCTTCCACTTCAGCTTTCAGGGCCGCAACTTTAGAGTCACTGCTGCCTGTTTTAGAGAGATGTTCTACCTAGAGTCCTCTCCTACGAGGATTCATAGTTTGTGCTACGGGGACCAGGAGACACCTCGCCGACCTCACAATGGGATAGCGCCATCTACCGACTACCTGAGGCCGTGCTTCCAGCTGCCTTTCACAGAGGGTTCGAGCCGCACACCGAGAGACCTTACTCCTCTTGCTCGGATTCTCCACGAGCTACTGAGGCGTACCATTCTTCCCAGGATTGGAGCTCGGGACACTATCACTCGTCTTCAGTTGTGGCTTCGCGCTCATATCATCCAGAAGGAAAAGTTTGATCTATGGGATTTGATTGTCAACGAGCTAGAGGACATCATAGCTGCAGGTTTCAGAGGTCACTGGCAGCTACAGTTTGCACATTGGATCTCCCATCTGATAGTGCCTATGACTCGATCTGGATCACTGCGCGTCACTCTTACCAGGTCAGCTATTGAGTACCCCATCTACTCGATGAGCCAGTTGGTCATCCACGGGAACCTTCCTCACCCCAGCAGAGCATACCGTCTGGGCACCAGGCAGGCAGGTTTGCCACCCCAGTCAAAGGAGGACACTGATGCTACAGTTGAGCAGATCGCCTAGATAGAGCTTGCAGATATTGATGCTGAGATTGATACAGCTGCCGAGGCTGCTTATAGAGAGGATTTGGACTCTGATAGCTCAGATGAGGACTACAGGCCAATGCCTGAGTACGCACCGATGTCTCATGACCATGAGGAAGGAGGGTCAGGTGCAGCTCCAGCTCCAGTTACAGGCACCTCAGAGGCCACACTTCTTACCCTCCTTACGAGGATGTAGGCGGAGCAGTCACGACAGGTAGAGGAGCAGAGGAGGCAGGCTGCAGAGGTTCGGAGGCTCACAGCACAGCAGCTAGCAGCTCAGGCTCAGACTCAGGCCAGACAGGACGAGTTTCAGCGCCAGTTCCTATCCTCTGAGATGCAGCAGGCTGAAATTCAGAAGACTCAGACCATGTTTCTTGAGCGTCTCCTTAGCTTGAGCTCCGGGCCGAACGTCACTCCACAACTTCAGTTGCCCGGGGTCTCCCAGCAGCAGCACACTTCACAGGCTCAGACTCCTCCAGTGGTAGTTCCGACTCCAGCGCTACAGCCCAGCGGGCTTCAGAGTCAGCCACTAGCTTTGCCTGTGTTTCAGACACCGATGACTCAGGTATCATCGTGGTTAGCTTCCCCCAGAGACCTTCCGACCGGATTTACTCCTACCCGGGGGACTATGCTTGCAGATGCTACTCATGACCTCTCAGCCTCATATCTAGAGATCACAGGAGAGGATTCACTGGCTGTAGCAGCTCCAAAGCCTCAGCGTTCAGAGGAGCACCCTCCGGCGGTAGGCACTCAGTACCTATCTTCTGTTGCTTCGTCGGAGGCAGCGCCAGACTGCTCGACTCAGACAGTCACCACTCCTCATGCTGCCATTTAGACGAAATCTATTATCGTCGCAGCAGAGGCAGTTGAGACACATAGTCAGTTGGCAGTGGATGCCGGAGCCGTCACAGTGGCCGTGTCCTCACCGGTTCACTCTCAGGGTCAGCCAGCCGAGCTTGTTGCAGCAGTTTCTCTTGTGGCTTTGGCAGTGACCACTCCTCCCGTGCCGCGTGTTTTCACTCGTCGAGCTTCTAGACCCGCTACTACGGTGGCCGGACCTTCTGAGGCTCCCGCTCAGGATGCTATCCCGTCAGAGCCTCAGGGGGAGCTAGGAGAGACAGCGACAGTTTCTGAGTTAGTAGCTCCAACTACTGAGGTCACCCCAGCTGAGCCTACACCAACAGAGATAGAGGCAGTTGCACAGTTAGATGATTCAGATCTTCAGGAATTCATCATGCTCGATCGCAAGGCTGCAACCTCTGCGTCTTCACCCCCAGCTCCAGATGTTTAGTTTTTGGTGCTAGGCGCCAAAGGGGCAGAGAGAGTCGAGTACTAGAGATAGGAGGAGGGATTTGATTCTCTGTGTGATTTTATTTCCCCCGTACTCATGCATCATGTCTATCTTACCTGATTTTGTGTATATGTGTGATGGAATGATGTTTGTGAAATACTTGTGCTTGTGAGACAAACTCTTGTTTATCACTAATATATGTTGTGAGTTGTCTCTTGTTCATGATATGTCTCTATGATCTAATGGTTATTGAGCTTCCGCGCCTTACTCTAATACTTATGAGAGAATATCATGAGGTACCAAAATTCCATTTCATATTCATGAGTACCATGTTTTGTGGCTTGGCATAGATGAGCAAGTATTGTTCAATCTCATTCACTAACCCTTGTTCAACCCTTCCAAGTCACTTGAAATCCTAACCTTTCACTCTTATATCCATACTCGAGGAGTTATTGTCATCAATCACCAAAAAGGAAGAGATTGAAGAATCATGGCCCTATTGCTTTCGATGATTAACGACAATTAGAGATTGTTATGGCTAATGTGTGTTTTGCAGAGGCTATACGTAGCTTAGCCATAGTGAACAACATGAATGGGCTTCTTTTGTTGCCACCTAGCCCACAAGATGGATATCGTTTTGGATTTTGAAGATGCATAATGAAGATCCTAGAGTAATAGACTAAGTGCCATAAGGAGATGAAGGGCACTTAGTATAGATAGGTCTTTATTTGATCTTTGGTCGTACTATAAAGAGGGGCTGAGATTAGTAGCTTGACTTAGGAAAGCTTCATGACTTAGGTGTGGTGCACACTTGTCTTCCTTAACTCTAAGCAAGCCTATGATGACCGTAAGATAGCCACGAATGACTTTCGAATTCATCGCGTCGAAAACCGGAGTTGAAAGAGAATTTTTCTAGGCGTCGGACGCTGAGTCCGAAGTCGCCGGACGCTGTCCGTCGCGACGGACGATGGCGTCGGACGCTGACACCAGCATGACGTCGCATCCGTCGGCTGCCCAGTTCGTGCCCCTGTGTTTCAACGGGCGTCGGACGCTGCGGTAGCGTCCGTCGGCCTTCCAGTGGGCATGATTTCGCCCTAACTCGGCCAGGGGCGTCGGACGCTGGAGCCTCAACGTCCGTCGGGATGCGCAGGAGCGTTCGTCACCTAAACCATTGTTCAGAACTAGCCGTTGGGGTATGCGACGGACCGTCCGTTGCCAACTTAAAAGTTGTGTCTTTTCCAGCCTGAGGCAGTTTTGTGAGAGGGCTATTTATAGCCCCACCCTTTCTCTCCCACCTTGCCTTTGCTCATTTCAGTTGCTAAAGTTCTTGAGAAGGTTGGGAAGGGAGCAAGAGCCCTAGAGAGAGAGAGAGAGTGATTCGCGAATCCATCCATCCTCTCCTCTAGTTCATCCAAGAGTTCGAGTGTGCATCCTCTAGTTATGAAGGTTGAGTGAGTCAAGCGAAGATCGAGGCTTGTTACTCTTGGTGATCGACATCACCTAGAGGTCCGGTGGTGCTTGGGAGAAAGGTGATCGCTGAAGGATTGTCGGCGGCCCTTCTCCATCGACTTGTGATCGGTTGTGGGCGGTTCACCGAGCCGGAGTGGCGAAGAACCAGCCCGTAGAGAGCACTCATCCTTTGCGCGGGATTGAGGGGGGGCTATACCTTGCGAGGTGCTCCAACGAGGACTAGGGGGGAGTGTCGACTCCTCGATACCTTAGAAAAACATCACCGTGTCAAGCATCTCTTTCACTAGCTCTTTCATACCGCATTAACTTCCGCTCTTGTCTTTCAATTCACACTAGAATTGTGTAGGAAGTTTTCTCTTTCAGTTGTCTTGCTACAACTTTCTAGCTAGAACACACAAACGGTAGGCACTAGGGGGTTAAATGGCTCTTGCTAGGTTTAATTCTTGTTTAGAAATTTAAAAGAGCCCAATTCACCCCTCCCCTCTTGGGCATCTTGATCCTTTCAGGAACCGAGTTCTTGAACCCTCTATTGATATTCGCATCGTTCATATTTGCAATTTCAGATTGCGTGTTTATACCTTCTTGCTTGTGTTATTCGATTCGCTTGCAGGAAAAGCCTTATTGGCGAGGTCAATCAAGTTGTGCTTGGTTGATAACCAACGTAGCAGTGGTGTAACGGTTGCAGGGTTTGAATCGTGCTGATTTGAAGCCGGATCCTCAATGTCGAGACCTCCACCAATCGAATTTATCGGTTACCTCACGGAAGATTGGACCATTCCTCATCAATTGGTATCAGAGCTTTAGGTTTACCGCGAGGTATAACCTTGTTTGCCTTAGCTTCATATTTGTTCATTACCTCGAGTCCAGAAAAAGCCCCAAAAAAATTCAATCTCCGCTGTCCTATCACCCTTTGTGTCTTGCAATTTCGTTTTCAGATTTGCTTTGTTGAGTTTGTGTCTGTGGTTTCATACAAGTTGTTGGTTTAGATTGTGTTTGTCGTCGTACTTCAACCGCACTATCGTTGTTCTTTGTTTCCGCCGCTATCCCATCCACCGTTCCCAAACAACAAGTCGAAGCCACCACATCACTCGACTTGCCACCGCTAGCCGCCTTGTGTGAACTCTCGCCGCCGCTCAAACCCTAGATAGGTTGCCAGCCGCTGTTATTTTTGCCTGCATCGCAACCCTCCTTACATCATCTGCCGAATACCTACAGTTGTTAGTCACAGGGATGCTTGATCCTGTGATCGGTGTTGGAATTTAGGGACGCTTTGCCCTAACTGCCGCCGCCGTCGCCGTCGTCTTGTTGTGCCTTCCAGAAAACATAACTTGAGGTACCTTCGGTAAACAGACATAACTTTTCGCTCGTTTGTCAGAAAAATCTGAAAAAAAATTGTGGAGCTTCTTGACACTATTTGGAGCCGACCCAAGGTTTTGCCAAAATTGCCAAAAAATTGGGAACAAAAAGAAAAAAAATTATGAAAGTTTTGCACGCTTTTTAGAGAACTTCCGAATTTTCTGTAGACCACATCCCACCTCAGTTGAAGGTGCCAATTTTTGTGGTTACATCTTTTGTGATCCTTGTTCAGAGAAAATATAAAAAAATAGTAAAAAAATAAAAAAGTTTGATTCCTACTAGTGCCTTTTGGAAAAATCCGGGGAAATTCAGGAAAACGGAAAAATTCGAGCTTTTGGCTTGTTCTGTGAGTTCTTTCCATCGTCCTTTGTTTCATCTTGTTGCGCTACATCTAGATACGTCTTAGCCAACAATTGTGATTTGTACTTTAGATACTTATTGAATTTAGCTAAATCTGCTTTCATTATTTGCTAATCCTTGCTGATCATAGTGTGCCTTCCCAAAGCTCCATATATACTTCAGTCAGCACAGGTTTATCTTGCAACTGTTACCACGCTCAACAACCGATTGCTTCGCCAATTTGGTCTTGTTATTGTTTGGATTTGGTAAGAACACTTGTAAGCCGCTTGTGATTTTGCTTTCCACTTTCACCACCACCACCACTTGGTTCCTTTTAGTTGATAGGGATAATACTTTGGTGTTATCTTTTTTTATCTTCTAATCATGGCAGGTTCTCCGACGGATTTCAATGAGTGCGTGTCCAAGGGCGAACTTACAACGTTCATGACTGAACAACGCAATCTTATGACCGAGCTAACACGCAACGTGAACAATCTGGTCACCCGCATTGAGCAGGTTGAGCAATGTCGTCCACCTCCTCGTGATAATGATGAAGATGGAGATGTTTTTGATGATGGAGATGCGGATGCTGATAGGGATGCACGCAACCGTCGCCGCTACAACTTCAATCGTCGTGGTATGGGAGGTAATAATCATGGTAATAATGATCCTTTCGCTAAAATTAAATTTAGCCTACCTCCTTTTGCTGGTAATATTGATCCTGAGGCATACTTAGATTGATAACTTGTTGTTCAACAAAAGTTTGATTCTCATAATATACATGTTGAGCATAGAGTTAGACTTGCTACTAGTGAGTTTACTAATTTTGCTTTGTTCTGGTGGAGTGATCTTTGCAATGCTGGTAATGCTGCTGCTCTGCCTCAAACTTGGAATATTTTAAAGCAACATATGAAATCTCGTTTTGTTCCTCCTTATTACCAACGTGATTTACGCTTGAAACTGCAAACTTTAAAACAAGGTGATAAAGACATAGAAGCATACTATCAAGAATTTTCTTATTGGTTTAACACGTTGTGGTATAAATGAAGATGATAATGATGCTAGTGCTAGATTCTTTGGTGGTTTAAACAATGATATACAGAACATTCTTGATTACAAACAATGGCGCAATTTTTCCCAATTGTATCATCTTACTATTAAGGCCGAACGCGAAGTACATGGACGCACACAACAACAACAACAACAACAACAACCTTTCAGGTCTAACACTGGACGGAATTTTCAGCAGCGCTTTGCGCCGGAGACGCCCAAGACATTAACACCTCCACACTCTTCCAGGGTAAGTAAATTGTCTAATTTGCAGCTTCCAGAGTCGAAGAAAGGTGCCACGCTAGGTGTTTCTACTAGCCCCTCCTCCTCCAGCGCTAAAATCATTTGCCACCGTTGCAAAGGCATGGGACATAAAATTGCGGAATGCCCCAGTCTTCGTGCTTTCATTGCTACTGAGGATGGATATGTATGTGCTAGTGATGTTGAAGATGATTTAGCCCTTGCTGCTAACCTTGCTGCAGATTCCACCGAGGGCGATCAAGACGAGGAGACAATTGATTCAGTGGCTGCCGCCGCAGGCTATCCTAGCCTTCTTGTGTAGCGTGTGCTGAGTTCACGTGTGGGACATGAAGAAGAGATGAACATCTAGCGCCACAACTTGTTCCACATATATCTCATTGTGCAGGGTTGTCGTGTTCTCACCATCATTGATAGCGGGAGTTGCAACAACTTGGTGAGTTCAGATTTGGTTGAGAAGTTTGGCTTAACCACCCGACAACATTCGCATCCATATAAACTTCAATGGTTCAATAATAGTGGACAGACGAAGGTAACTAAATCAGCTCGCATTAGCTTTTTCACAGGCTCGTATCATGATACTGCTGATTTTGATGTTATACCTATGCAAGCTTGTTCAATTTTGTTAGGACGTTCATGGGAATTTGATAATGATGTTTTACACCATGGTAGAACTAATAAATACACTTTCATGCATAAGGACAAGAAAATTACTTTGATGCCTTTGTCTCCTATGGATATTGTTAAACATGCTAAAGAGATTAAAAATAAACCTCCGCAAAACATTGATAAAAATGGGATTAAGTTACCAGGAGGTGCTTTTCTTGCTACAACTTCTGCTACTGCTGCGTTATGCGATAATCCTGATGCACCATATTATACTATGTTTTGTCAACCTATTATGTCTTGTGCATTGTCTGCTGTCACTAACCTTTTGCAGGAATTCGTTGATAGGATGGAGTCGAGGACGACTCCAATTATATAAGGAGGGGATGATGAGGCCATAGTTATGATGGAGTCGAGGATGACTCCAATTCAAGAAGGGGATGATGATGAGGACATCACCACGCTGGACACATCTACGTCATCGCCTTTTCCAAGTTGCAACTCATCTCCAACTCAACTGCCACGTCGACTTCGAGGCTGTTTCGGAGTCCAGGACCAGCAAGGAGTAAAATGGACGCCCAGGATGCATACGGACTCCGTTTTCGATGATTCACCCACGGATGGAAAGATAATTTCATAAGGAAACCAATGGCGTTGATTTGTTCCTTCTGAGTCATCGAGAAACGTCGAAACAAGTCAGTGTCCAGAATCTGTTCTGGTGCTGCGTCACCTATTTTGGGCCAACTTGGCCATGTATCGCGAGTCGGGCCTTAAGCCCATGTTGGGGGGCAGCTCCCCCTGGTCGCCACCAACCCTAGGACGTCTCTCCCTTATATTCCACGTAGCCGTCGCCACTGAGACTCGGGTTTTGTTTTAGAGCTTAGTTTTCCATCGAGAAACTGAATCGTTCATTGTAACTGTGTCGATTAGTCCTTTTACAGTGATCCAGGGCCCCTTGTTCTTGATCTCCTCCATTGTGTCGATTAGTCCTTTGGAACCGAGTTCTTGAACCCTCTATTGATATTCGCATCATTCATATTTGCAATTTCAGATTGCGTGTTTATACCTTCTTGCTTGTGTTCTTTGATTCACTTGCAGGAAAAGCTTTATTGGTGAGGTCAATCAAGTTGTGCTTGGTTGATAACCAACGGAGCAGTGGTGTAACGGTTGCAGGGTTCGAATCGTGCTGATTTGAAGCTGGATCGTCAACGTCGAGACCTCCACCAATCGAATTTATCGGTTACCTCACGGAAGATCGGGTCACTCCTCATCAGCGCACAACCACGATGAGGCTCCTACCATGACCAGCCGCCGCCGACGCCAACATGGCCGCCGAGCATCTGAAAAAAATGAAACAAAACTGAAAAAATGAAATCGAAACAAAGAGCAAAAAGGAAGTGAAACAAACTGAAAATGAAATTGAAACAGAGAGGAAAGGGACATGAAACAAACTGAAAAATGAAATTGAAACAGAGAGCAAAAGAAAATGAAACAAACTGAAAAATGAAATTGAGACAACTGAAAATGCAGTAAAACACTTAGAGAAACATTAGATCCAGAGCGGGGTACGAGGAGGGGGAGGGGACACATATGAGAAACATATCATCATCTGTGCGTGAAACATTGACAATGGAGCATTGAACCACCGGCGGAACATCACAGAAACATTGGATCTGAAGGAGGTATGGGCAACATCAAAGAAACATCGTCATCATATGTTGCGAAACATTGAAAATGAGAAACTGAACCACCAGTAAAACACTTAGATCCAGAGCGGGGTACGAGGAGAGGGAGGGGACACATCAGAGAAACATCTCATCATCTATGCGTGAAACATTGACAAATGGAGCACTGAACCACCGGCGGAACATCAAAGAAATATTAGATCTGGAGGGGGTAGGGGAAACATCAGAGAAACACCATCATCATATGTTGTGATACATTAAAAATGAGAAACTGAACCACCAGTAAAACACTTAGAGAAGCATTAAATTCGGAGCGGGGTACGAGAAGGGGGAGGGGCAACATCAGAGAAACATCTCATCATCTGTGCGTGAAAACATTGAAAATAGATCACTGAAACACCGGCGCAACATCAGAGAAACATTGGATCTAGAGGGGGGAGGGCAACATCAGAGAAACATCATCATCATGTGTGACGGAGCAACCCAGAGGGGGAGGAAGAGAGGAACAGGGGAGGAGCGCGTGGAGGGAGGGATCCGGTGGATCCATGGCCGCTGCCACCGCCGCTGGATCCGGTGGATCCATCGTCATCGTCGTCGGATCCGGCAGATCCACAACCGTCGTCGTCACTGGGCCATGGATCGGCCGTCGTCGTCGCTGGGCCATGGATCCGGCGGATCCACGCCACGGCCGTTGGATCCGGCGGATCCACAGTCGTCGTCGTTGAAAGGTCCTAGATGGCTAGAGGGGGGTGAATAGCCTAATAAAAAATTCTACAAATCACTAGAGCAAAAGGTTAGATAACACTTAAGAAAAGCTTTTTGCTCTAGCTCTACTGGGGGTGCAAAGCCACCTATCCAAAGCAATTCTAGTTAGCTAAGTGCTTGTCAATCAATAGCAAGAACCTAAAGCACTTAGCACAAGCTAGCAAGAACAACTAACAAGCTAACTAGAGAGCTAACTAAGCAAGATATGAACAAGGTAAATACAAGAGAGGAGGTGATTGTTATACCGAAGCCTTGTGATGTATGGATGTCAATAGGATGAACCAATCACAATGAATACCAAAGAGTAGCCGGGAGACAAGATGACAAACGATTTTTCTTCCGAGGTTCACTTGGTTGCCACCAAGCTAGTCCCCGTTGTGTCGACTACTCAAATGGTGCTTCGGTGGCTAATTGGCGATTCACAAGCCAAGCCCACTACCCGGGCGCCACAAGAAACCACCCAAATAGAGTAACTCAAAGACACGAGCAATCCACTAGAGTTACCCTTTGGCGCTCCGCCGAGGTGGGTACAAGCCCTCTCACAATCGATGAAGCCGGCCACGAACAATCACCAACACGTGCCGAAGCTTCTCCTCAATCGTCAAGCCGTCTAGGTGTTGTCAAACACCAAGAATAACAAGAAACCACGCGGCAATGACGATGACCAAGTGTCACTAAGATCCAATGCAATGATCAATGCACTTGGTTCACTCAAACTCTCACAAGAATACAATTGAAGCAAAGAGAGATGAGTTGGGAGCTATCTCAAGCAAGCACAAGTGTATCAAATGAATGAGAGGTGCAAGAGGAAGCCCTAGGAGCCGGCCATAACACTTATATAGCAACCCAAAACCAACTAGCCATTTTGCTCCTCTTCCACGTTTTTCTGCAGGCATCCGGACGTTGTTTTCATGGTGGGTCCGGACCATCGCATGTGCGTCCGGACCCTCCTCCGTTTGAAATCGCCCGTTGGCACCTCCTTCCTGAGCCGACGCGTCACCTCCGGATGCAGTGAACAATGGCGTCCGGATCCTCTGCCGCTTGCGTCCGGACCCAACTCAGAGAGGGTCCAGAGAGCACCAAGCCTCCGGACCCGCGTCCGGTGTCCATGGTCTGGACCTTGCTTTGCGTCCGGATCCTCTAAACAGAGGAGTCCAGAGAGCGCCGAGCTCCGGACCCGCGACCGGATTCAGCGTCCGGACGCTGATCACTGTCCGGACGCTGATCACCGTCCGGATCTCCTGTGCGCCGAGGCCGAGCCTTAGGGTTTGCCTCCGGTCGCATTTTCCTTTCTCCGGACCGAGCTTCCCTTGTGTCCGGACCTTGCGTCCGGATCACTTTGCTTTGTCCAAACGACTCGCTTCTTCTTCTCCAAGCTTTCATGTGCTAATACCTTGTGATCCATGCCTTTGCTCACCTGTGTTAGCCTTTTACAATATATTTCTTGGATTTTACTTTAGTTCTTTGTGTCACTTAGGTTCATTTTAAATATGCAATGCAAATGACCTAGTGGCACATGATAACTGTAATCGAAACGAGTTTTTCCTTCTTGATAGTACGGCTATCTATCCTAAATGTGATCACACTCTCTATAGTGTCTTGATCACTAAACCAAAAATGGTCCTATGATTATACCTTTGCCTTGAGCTCATTTTTGTTTTTCTCTTTCTTCTTTTCCTTAGTCCATAGAGCACTTGATTCATCATGATCATCCATCTAACTCCATGTACCAAGGTGAACCACCATATTTTGATCATACACTTAGTACAAGGGTTAGTCTATAAGTTTCATCAATTAACCAAAACCAAACAAGGTCTTTCAGCCGTCGGATCCGGCGGATCCACGGCCGTCGTCGTCGCTGGGCCATGGATCCGGCGGATCCACGGTCGTTGTCGTCGCTGCCGCCGTTGCAGGCAGCAGCAGCCGCATCCGCAGCATCCCGCAACAGCCGTCATTGCACCAGATCTGAGGAGGGGTGTGGGTGCAAGAGAGAGAGGGAGTGGAAGGGGCAGATGGAAATGACGGGGTGGATTTGGGGGGTACGCGCGGGCCACCGGAGCCGGCCGACACAGTTGCGGTCTGACGGGCAACGTCTATCTCTTAGCATTACCGAAAAAGTTAGCATATTTGCAAAGACCGGAGCTAGAATGCACGAAAGCACGGACGACACTTTTCATTGAATGGCTATAGCCTACAAAATTTATCAGCACAACCCAAACCAGATCTAAACTGAACACCAATATTCTTATCAACACTGTATTCCTCTATCCTGGCTCTGGTTCGTACTTTTGTTATCTCCAGTGCTCATACACCTCCAAGGCATAATCCTTGCATACAGAACCATCTAATCCTTCCACGGGTCACTCTCTGTCCTCACTTCGGAGGGTTCGACTACCTCCGTCGTGGCACCTTCAGAAGAGTCTGCGTCAATGCTGGCGGTGACTTCAGCCTCCTCTGTCTCCAACCTTCCCCATCTCCCACCAAGGGCCATGGTCATCATCTCGTAGATCTTGCCTCCCAGCTCCGCTGGACTGTCAGGCTGGATAACACAAGTGAGCAATCACGTTGCAGTCATATCTATCATCACCATCATAGACCAACAAGAAGCACATAGGAATGTTGCACTTACAGTATACCCACTGGAGATCAGCGCAGCCTCATATAATAACTCAACCGCCCTCTTGGCTTCAGTACTTCCAGGCTCGTTTTTGCAAGCAGCCTGTGACGGTTTGGCGTACATGAGACAGACGACGAGATTGGAGCATGGCAAAAGAACATACTAGATACATAAACTTTTAACAGATAATACAGTGAAGGAAAATCTTACGCTTAGATCCTTGATGATAGGATGGTCAGGGTTGATTTCAAAAATTCGTCTACCTCTCATGAACTCCAGGCTTGATGTGTCACCAAGTGTCTGTGCTTTCATGAGCCTATCAATTTACAGAACACATGTTAGGAAAATGAGGCTTGACGGTAACAATCATGTTGTATGGGATCTCAAACATTAAATTACCTTTCCATGTTGGCTGACCAGCCAAATTTGCCAGATACAAGAACACATGGAGAAGAGCTGAGTCGCTTCGAGATCTGGACCTTGGCAACTTTATCACCAAGCTGCTGCTTTATCCAGTCACATAGAAGAGTATACTCCTGCTTGCTTTCTTTCTCCTTGTCCTCATCTTCATCACCTGTACCAGCCAGTATGTATATGTATAAGCATGCAGCATGTGCGTTGCAAAACAAGAGTTATAGTGAATCACATAACAACACATAATTTACTTACCCAATTCCAAATCTTCTTTGCTAATATCAACAAACTTCTTCTCTTTGTATGTCTGTAAATTCTGAATGGCAACCTCATCAATTGGCTCAATGAGGTAAAGAACCTACAGAACAAAGAAGAGCACTATGAGCAAAACTACAGCATAAGAGGAAAACGGTTATCTGTCCAATAACAAGTAGTACACTTACTTCAATATCTTTCTGAACCAGCTTTTCCAAGAAAGGAGCAGTCTTCGCACTCTGGAGACTATCAGTAGCGATATAATAGATCGCCTTCTGGTTCTCAGACATGTTTTCTACATACTGATCCAGACTAATTAAATCTGTCTCATGTTTAGAAGAGTAGAATCGCAGCAACGGTGCAAGACACTTGTGGTTTCCTGTGTCCTCAATGCAACCAAGCTTCATGAACTTGCCAAAGCTCTCCCAGAATTTGTTGTAGTCCTGCAGCATGAGTGAGAAAAAAAAAGTCAACACAAATTGAATAAATCAAAAGTCGTGGATGGGGAAATGTTCATTCTTTACTCTGACCTCTTTGTCATCCTTCTCGGCGATATCTTGAATCATGTCAAATGTCTTCCTAACAAGTCTCTTACGCATAATTCTGACCTGTAACACACACAGGGAACACAACTATTATATCCAAACATCAACAAACATTGTAATTTGTACATGTTATATTTCCTCCATTTGTAAATATACAAGTTTAGGATAAGCTAACTAGTTTAGAAATGAACTAATTAGCTTGTCCTAAACACCATACATTAAAAACAGAGGAAGTATTAATCAAATACACTATGTGAGAATTATGTATAGAGAACTTACAATTCTACTTTCTTGAAGGATCTCACGAGAAACATTGAGAGGTAGATCATTTGAGTCAACAACACCTTTCACAAAGCTCAAGTATCTGGGAAACTGCAGAGAAAGATACATTCAGTAACTTAACCATGCCAACTGTAAGTGCCCTGGACTATTATAATCAGCACGGGAGAGAGAGAGAGAGAGAACATACCAGTTCTCCATCAAAATCATCTGATATGAACACTCTTTTAACATACAATCGGATGTTTTTGGTCTTTGGATTCATTATCTCCTCATTACTAAGAGGTGCCATCCCTGGGACATAGAGAACACTCCGAAATTCCACCTCTCCCTGTTTAGAATATAGATCATGTTCATATGTTTAATGTGCATAAATAAAAGAAAAATAAGTAAACTTTGAAACCCCCCACACCTCTGTGGTGAAGTGAGTGTAAGCAAGTGGATCCAAAAACTCATTAAAAGTCTTCTTGTAGAATTCATTGTACTCAGTTTTCTCAACTTCCTTAGGATTCCTCATCTGCATGGAACAAAATAACCAACTTCAATATCTCCAACAGCAAATGGAAACCTAAGTCTGTAAATGTACTTGTCTGACATGCTTGACATGACTTAGCTAGGAATATTGAGATCATGGTAGCAAATAAATTGGGCTCAGCTTACCCATATGGGCTTTGTTTCATTAGCCAATTCCCAGTCCCAATACTTCTCAGTTATAGTTTTCTTCTTTTTTCTGCTTTTCACCCTACAACAGAAGAGGATACATGAAGGGTGATACAGCAGTAACAGAGAGACCGGACTCAAACTCATACAAGACAACTGCACTCACACAGAACTAACCTCAGTAGCCTCTTCACCTTCCTTTGATTCTTCTTCCTCTTCAACCTGTTCAGAGAAGGAATATAGGTATAGATGCAAATACAACAATTGTAGCAGAAGGAAGCAGAATTACAATAAATCATATCACAATCCTACCTCAACTGTTCTTGATTTCTCCTGCCATGTATATATGGGGAATGAGACAAACTGCGAGTAGTTCTTAACTAAGCCTTGAATCCTCGCAGGGTCAGCAAACTCGTATTTGTCATCATCCTGAAACAACAAGAAGGCAATAAGAATTCTGCTAGAGGGTAGAGATCATATAGAAAGAGTTTTTAAGTTTCTTACTCTCAAATAAAGAGTAATCTGCGTTCCACGTGTCAGCATTTTCTCAGGATCAGTTTCTTCCTTGATAATGTAAGAGCTGCTGTCAGCCTCTGCTTCCCACAAATACTGCTTATCTGCCTTTGGACTTTTAGTAGACACCACAACCTGTATGATGAAAGAATATGCAAAGTTATTAACAAGGTGTAGAGACATTTTCAGCATGCATAGCTACAGTAAGAAATTCTGGAATAATAGGCACATTTTGGAAAGTAATGCAGGTTCATCAGCTGAGCCATATCAAGAAGAGACATTCCATACCCTCTCTGCAACAAGGAAAGCCGAATAGAACCCGACACCAAATTGACCAATGAGTCCATTATCTGCACCAAGATCTTTGTTCTCCTGGACAAAACAGAGAAACCAAATTATTATCAACAAAGGAAACAATGAGTTCAATGCTCATTGTGGAACAGAAAAAAAAAAACAATGCAGTACATGGTAAACAGAACGGTTACCTTTAGAGCCTTCAAAAATTTTGAGGTGCCACTTTGTGCAATGGTTCCAAGACAGTCTTTGAGCTCGTCTTTAGTCATTCCAATGCCCAGTATCTCTGTGGCATTGGCAAAATGAGTCTGAATAATGATTTTAATCACATATCATAAATTAAAATGGTGATGACCATGGATTAATGAACAACTTACGTGATAGTGAGTGTCCCAGCCTCTGAGTCAGGTTTAATCCTTATCTTCAACTCACCACCATCAGCCAGCACAGAGGGATCGGTTACGCTGAGGAATCTCAGCTTATCCAGTGCATCACTCGCGTTACTGGATGGCAACATAAATTGTGTCAGAGTTCAGATGATCAGGAGTTGTAGAAATGCAGTTTGTGAGTAGCAGCAATTCATACTTTGTCATAAGAATAAGAAAGAGTCAATTCAATTGCACATGCCGAGGAGATGACTGACCTTACAAGTTCACGGAGAAATACTTCTTTGTGGCTGTACAAACTGTGTACAATTAAGTCCAACAAGCGGCTAACCTGCAGAGCAAACAAAAACACTTCATAAACAGAGAAGCATTCGATTGGAGACTCAATCAACACAGGCAGAATTCCGTTAATCGCGAAACACGAATTTGGCCACAGGCATACTGAATGCAGCAGACAATTCATGTGACCCAATCCCAAAATTCACGAAACGTGTCAAATTCCCTAGCTCACCTCAGCCTGGTACTCGAACTTCTCGCCAGCTGTCTCCTCCTCGCTGGCAGGCTTCTCGGCGACGGCGGCGTCGCACCTCACCCCGACCATCCTCCGCCTCGCAGCCTCCCATCTCACCCCTACCGCTAACCTCGGGGCGGCACCCTTGCCCTGCGGCACGAGCGCTGCCCGTGGCAGACTCCGGGACGACGGGTTCGGCCGCAGCGCAGCCACTGATGACGCCCCCAGCGTCCTGCTCAGTGCCGGTGCCATGAGGTGTGAAGTACGTATATATGAAGACCGGGGCCAGGCGTTCGCGGCTTGTTCCTGCTCGACTGTGGTGGTTCGGTGTGAAGCTTGGGAAGTGACGAACGGACAAGAACTAGGGTTTATACGGAGAGAGATACAGGAGGAGTGACGAGGGGATGGGTTTAAGAGGTGCGGGAGGCGAGGAAGGAGACGACTCAGACGAGGCGAAGCGAGGCGGGGAGCCCGGAGGCTTCTAGAATCGCGTAGGGCGCACGGGGCTGGCGTGTGGTGGCCTCGTGGGGGCGTCGCTGCGGCGTGGGCGCGGCAGGCGGCGCGGTTGTGGTGCGCGCGGGGCTGCGGCGGGGCGCCGTCGGATGGGGCTCCTCGACGGCGGGATGGAGTGTGACTGTGTGAGAGGTTGATCCGTTTTCTTTCAGGCGGCGATGTCGTTAGGGACGGTTGAGCCACCAGCTGGACCCGTCTGTCAGTGACCACAGCGAATGTAAGGCTGGAAGCACGGCTGAATACGGCTTCAGCTGCTGTAGACGTCATAGCGGGCCTTGTTCCGTGTGCTGTCTAGCCTGCTTCAGTCCAATTTGGTTCAGGAATGTGGCAGCTTCCGCCGCCTCCACCTCCACCACCACTGGTCCTTTCATATTCCCTCCGACATCTCGTCGGGTTCAAGGAAGTGAGCCATTAATTTTTTTAAAACAAAAATCAAGTAGATCAAGTCATTAGAATTAGTTGTCTTCGTACCAAAATTCTTAGTGTTAGTGTTAGAGTTTTATTTCCTCTTTTTGTTCCTCTCCGTCAATGGGAAAGAAGAAGGTGGAATCATCCTATCTATGGGGGCTCTATAGCGTCACCATCTTTATTGACATTGACATGACAACATGAAGATATATGTTTTCGGACGACAACATCGAGGCGGAGATGATGTTGCAGCCATGGGATAATTTTCTGCAGTCTTTTCTCCGTTTTGTTATAGTTAGATTTGGTCATGATGAAAGACCGAAGAGAATAATTTTCAGATCAGACTTTCTCATTCTTTGGTGACAGAAAAAAGAAGAACTAAGTCATTAGAAAAAAAAAGATCCTTAATTCCACCTAAGGAAATGTTGGTCGTCGTTTGTTGGATAGTTGTTCCTAAGCCATTTGCTGAGTGTCTGGCTATGCGATCATCCACGCTGCAAAGCGATTAACATGTTAGATCTTGAGTTCTGTTATTCGTAACGTGAGCACTACTTTATAATGCAGAGTGTTTGTAACGTATTGATTTACTCATGTTTCATATAGTGATCCCGTTCATCAGTACTACTTCACTACTTTTCAGCGAACGAATAGTATTTTTCTCTTCCAATAAATCAGCATAACCAAATTTTAGCGAAAAAAATTTTCCTCGCAAAAACAAAAGGTCGAATTGCACTACTAGACTAGCGCTGGGCTATTATACCGTCTGCGGTGCCTAATGTACTCGCTCTTAAGCGCCCACGGCCTCGTTACAAGTTCATTCAGTGCACGCTCGACCCACCTAGATTCGGCCCAGAAGGCCTGTATCCCAGCCCACCAGATAGGTTGACCTGCCTGAGCCATAGGACGTTTTGCGGCCGGCCTCTAGCAATGCGCCGTTCCGCTTCCACCCGCTCGGCAGTCGGCAGTCGGCAGTGGGCACCGGACACCTCTGCCTGAAACACATGGTCGCGGTCTCGCGGACCCGTGCCGGCAGCGGCACTGCGCCCGTGCACGCGCGCTAGCTGCCATGCTGAAAGGCGTGTGCGTGTGCGTGTGGTGTGCGTGTGCGTGCCCGCGACCCGTCAGTTGAAATAAAAAACGAAGAACAAAAGGCTGCGCGCACCAGCTGCAGCAGCAGCAGGACCTCGTCGACCCGGGCTCCTCGTCCCTGTTCCTCGGCGGCGTCAGAATCCTCGGCGGCGCACAGCTGGAACTGGACTCTCCCCGGCCTACCGGTTGCCGTGTCACCGTCACCGTGTGCGCGCGTGAGCACTGGAGAACGGACATGAACGGATGAGCACGGGATACTCCCTCCGTCCCTAAATAAGTGTCGTCGTTGTTGTTCGTGCCACAAGTTTAACTCGATTTATAAAAAATACGTTTAACGTTTGTAGTTTTAAATAAATTTATTAAAAAACTAGATTCAAAGATCTTTCCAATAATATTAATTATGTAGCATAAATATTAATATTTTGTAATCTCTACCAATATATAATACACCGATAAAACTAAAATTACCCCCACCAAAATGAAAAGTTTCAAAATAAACGACCCAGATTAACTCTAACCTCTTCTTAAATGTGCTCACTCAGTCATCACTCATTCATTCATCCCGCCCACGCGCCCCATCCCGCGCCCGTTGCCCTCCCGTACAAAACAAAAGAAAAAGAAAAAGTCGCCGCCGAAGCGCCGCGCTCCCGCACACGGGGAACAGCCGCCGACGCGCTCCCACCCGCGGGCCACAGCCGCGCCACCCGCCAGCCAGCGCCGCGCGTCCGCCCCCGAGGAAGAGCCGCCCGCCCGCCCGCCAGTGCCGCGCTCCCGCCCTCGGGGCACAGCCTCACCGCACCGCCCAGAAACCCAAGCCGACTCGCAAGGCTATCCGGAGTCAGGGACGCACAACGACGATATCAGAAAAGTTGTAAGTATAATGCTTTCGTTTAAAAATAATTTCCGTTTATAGATAAACATGGGTCTTGTTTTCGTTTATACATAAACATGGGGCTTACTTCTTGTTTATAGATACACAAAGGGTCATCTGATATGGAGACGTGGCTGCCTGGGCCACCACCATGTCTGGCCCGCCCTTTGGTCGACTCCGTGGCTGGCAAAATATGTCACTTGTGTTGTACAAATTAGGCTGAGGACTTCGAGCCCAAGATCCAGCAGGTCATGGATTGGTAAGTTTTTGCTACCGATTCTGTTCTGTTTACACAAATGGAAAATTTGTTAAATTTATTGTTTATCAAGCCTTTGTAGAAATGTTTTCTGATTTCTAGATAAACTATATGCGAACGAGCGATGTGGTCTACATGAGATAGTAGCCTCAGGTATTTAGTAGCTAAGCATGTTCGTGAGATTGCACAAGCAATGTATTAGAGCATGAATTTGTGGCTACTGCCATTGCTTTTTTTAAAAGAAAACATAAATTTCCCTGGCAAGCACAAATTATTAAACCAAAACTGCATGAATTTGCTTGCTACTGCCATGAATTTGCTTGCTACTGACATGAATTTGCTTGCAGGGAATTATGCATGAATTTTATAGATTTACGGTGTGAGGAAACATGAGGGAGGAGGATATGGATTCCTTAAAACAAACAATGGCAGTAGCAAGCAAATTCATGCAGTTTGGTTTATAAATGCAGGGCAATTTACCTTTTTTTGTGCTTGCTACTGCTATCAAAGTCATTCTCCATGCAGTTTGGTTTATAAATGTAGGTCAATGCTTCCTGGCAAGCTATAGCATGGGTCACATCTGCCGGGGATGTAATACTTTTAATTACAAATTTTCTCGGTTACTTTAATTCCTGAGTTTCACACGTTTGAGCTGAAGCATCTTCTCTGAAATGTATTTCAGTAAGATTAGTGGCCCTCCCAATTTCCTTGTACTCATATATTTTTGCGATGTTTAAACTGAATCCACTTATATGTGCTATTTTGTAGAATCTACAGAAACCATGTGCAAGATCACTGAGTGAAGAGTAATTATTTGTTCCATGCCATGATGAGAGATAAAGATAAAGCACTCAACATCCATAGTTCATTTCAATAGAATGAGATTGCCAATCATGCAGGTACATTGCATTTCTTTTAATGATTCATTAGGTTTTAGTTGCTTAGTCTGAAAAGGAAGAGTCAATACCTCTGATGACCTCTTAATACCTCAAGAGTATTATTCATGTACTTCCATTTATTTTTATACAGGCTATAACCCCATTAGGCCTTTAAAATCTTTACCTCTCATAATTTGAAGATGGCTTTTGGCAAATAGATACAGTGGTTTATAATCTTTTTGGTCTGCGCCATACTGTATATGCATTAAATCTCTATTGTTTTACAATAAACCTGTTAAGGATCTCTAGCTCTTGAACATCGGACGGTCAAGCCTAGAATGCACCTGCCATTCAAGTAGTTAATATACTTCCATTCAGCAGCACCTACACCCTGGTTTTTGCCTCTGGTGAGCACACATGCATTTAGTTTCCTTGCCTTTTAGAGGTAGCAAGAGCTAGATAGAGGTATTCTATGTTATAGCAATATAAAAGCACATTAGTTTGCTCACTGCAGTTCCATCTAAATTATTTGTACATATACCGCAGGACGGTTGTAGAGGGATCCAAGCGGTTTACCGTGATGTCGGATCAAGCATGGCCAAACAGGAAACAAGCAGCTGCTGAGGGGATCAGTGTCACCCGATGACAACAGTCATAAGTGCCATGAGTTATGCAAAAGTGTTGATGAAAGGACCTGATTGGCCTAAAGCGAGGGTGAATAGGTTTGTCTAAAATTCAACTCGACACTTGCTGTCAGTCACAGGTCGGCACTGCCGGGCTCAGGGCCGGCACTGCCGGGGTGGCCGACACTGCTGGGCTAAGAACAGCAGTGCTGGTCACCTAAACAGATTTCAACATAATTCAAAAAGTAAAGACTAAATGTAAATTGTGGCTGAATCAAAACCTTCCTAGAGGTGTAGGAAACCTCTAGCACCCCTTAAAAGTGATAGCAACACACCCTTGGAGTAGATCGGGTCCAAACCCTAAAAATCACCTTGCACACAATATATAACAAAGTAAAGTAACAAGCACACGGTGACACAAGGATTTATTCCGTGGTTCAGCTCGCCACCAAGGCTTGTCTACGTCCACATTATTGAGGTGCGCCACACAAGGCTCAAGCGCGCCACACAAGGCTAGCTCTTTCCTCGGTCTCAAGTCAAGAGAATGAACTCTTGAGATGAGGGGCAATGTATTAGCAATATGGTGATGTTACAAACCTCCCTTGGCTGCCACACAAGTTGGGAAGCTTAAGGGCGACGTCTAGCCGGCTAGGAGCAAAGCTCCAAGAGTAACAAACTCAAACCGCCGGCCACCACGCGAACCAAATGCTTGTAGGAGTGAAGATCCGAGGGAGAAGCTTCTTCTCAAAGCTTGGAGACTCAATCTCTCAAAGAATGATTGGAAATCAATGGAGGAGAGTGGATGAGCACCAAGGGAGAAGGGAGAGCAAGAAAGAGCTTCTTTGTTCTGTTTTTGCGAAGTCTGAGAATTGGAATGGCAGAACTAGTCGTTGGGGGGAAGTAAGGAGGTGTTTTAAGTACCCCTCACTGTCAATGGGCAGAACAAGTCGCGGCAGTGCCGGCCCGGCACTGCCGGCCAAAGAGCCCGACACTGTCGGCCTGGGCAGAACAGCAAAGGAATGATCTTCAATAAGCTGGCTGATTTTCTCACTTTGTATGTGAAGGTGTGAAATATGTAGATAGATGTTGCATTTGGTTCACTTGTTGGCATACGTGTTGAGTCCCTCTTAATAGTACGACATACCTAACTTAATTTCAAAGTATAAAAGAATTTAAACTCCTTTGAGCTTGTTGCCATGCACTTTTGTAATTGGAGGGGTCCGCCAACCTGTTCATTAACCTCCTTAAGTTTAACCTGTTTGTCATACTTGTAAAGTCTCATTAGTTCTCTAATTGCGTTGTCATGTCACCAAAACCCACTTAAGGCTTGATTGTACTTTCAATCTTCCCCTTTTTAGTGATTGATGACAACACACTTAGAGCTTACAAAAGTGAATTATAATCTGAGACAATGCAAGTCATGGGTGTAGGAGCTCCCCCTAAATGTGTGAATGAGAATTTGAATTTCCAAATTTGACATGAAAAGCCAAAATTCACACATTGGAGTGAAATAGGGTTCCTCCTACATCCATGGCTGCTGTGGGGTGCTGGAAAAGGTGTCACAAGAATATACGTGATGCATATGAAGCTGTCTCAACAAAAATCAGAGGGGCTACTGTTGAGCAGTCCGGCACTACCGGCCTAGCTGCAACCAACAACCTAAATGCACACTAAGACAAGCATGATATATATGAGAGAGTACATGTCCACAAATGACACAAATAAAGTATTTAAGTGACAATATTACAATAAAGTAGTTTTGCATGTTGCTCTCTCATCTCTCAAACTAAAAACTGAAAAACTAAGATAACTAGCAGCTACTGCTCCTCTGCTCCTCCATGACCATCGAAGATTTGTTGTACCCCCTTCACTTAGTAATTCTCCCCTTTTAGCAACAAGACACCAAAAAGAGAAAAGAACAAAGAAGAAGAGAATACAAGCTAGTCATCCTCATCCATGTCGTCCTCATCATCATCATCTTCATCTTCATCTTCCTCATCATCATCATCTGGAGCTGAAGAGAAGTGAATAACAAGAGCTGAGGCCCTCTTGCTCAACCTCCTAGTCTAGGGCTGCTGGATCTCTTCCTCCTCATCATCATCCTCATCATCAGAATCATCACCATCATAAGTAGACTCCTCACTGAGCTGTGGTGGTGGTGTAGGTGGAGGAATCTGACTGAGGCCCTGCTCCTGTCTGAGCTGCCTGATCTCCAGCCTAGTCTGGTAAGCATGGTCATTGGCATAGCAGATGCCAGCAAAGATCTTCTTTAATAATCTGCCAAGGTTACCCTTCTTTCTGTCTCTGCTAGCTGCTCTGCTGGAAGACTCAGGGTAGTCTGGGGCTGCTGCCCTGGTGCTCTCTCTGGGAGGAGTGTTCACCTCCTGAACTGCAGAAGAGTGAATGGCCTTCTCTGCCCTGAAAGGCTCATGAGTTGTATCCTTGTTGTAGATCCGATCAGTCACCATCTCAATGATGAACATCAGATAGGGGGGATAAGGAAGCCCCTTTCTGGCATCCTCTGCGGCAATGCATATCTCATCCCACAGAAACCGAGCCACTGAGAATGGTGGTGCTCCACCTCTCATTCTCCTAAGCACATTCTTGGATGTAGCATAGAGATTTGAAGCAGATCCCACCTTGGGATAGAGAGTGGTCTTGAAGAGGTTGTTCAAGATATAATACTTACTCCTCAAACCCTTCACAAGACCATCTTCATACTAAGGCTCAATATAGAGCTGTGAGATCTCCTCATTGGTCAAGTCTCTCTCATCATGAATATTCATGCACTCCCTGTCATCCTTTCCAAAGCCTAGGAGACGGGAAAAAGTCACATAGTCCAACTTATAGTGCATGCCCTCTGTCATCCAGTGCATCACCATGTTCTCCCTGTCCAAATAGTAGGTGGAGTAGAACTGGTGAATGATCTCTGTATTCTACCCATTCTGGAATCTCATCCAGTGATACATGCCAAGCTGCCTGCACTGGTCAATGACTCTGTCAAACACAGGATCCCTCTTGAGCTTCAAGTGCTCCCAATCAACATATTTCATCTTTATGATCTTGGGTTTATCAGCTTGAAGAAGGACTATGGTGTAATAGTCAGAATGGAAAACATTCCAAAACCTGTAATCCACACTCATGTTCTTTGACACATCATAGGGATTGAAGGCCCTCTGCTCCTGGACTGTCCTCCATTGATTTTTATAGTTTACTCTAACTCTGCCAGGAGTGTCCTGAGGGTCTCTGACTAGCACCTCCTCAGGATGCTCCACAAGGTGAAAAGCATTGAAAAGACCCAAGTCTGGAGGTGTCATAGGGCATACATCATCTCTGATTGTTCTCCCTGCCCTTTGCAAAGCCTCCTCTTGAGCTATCCTCTGCCTGGGATTTAACCCATCATCAGCCAAGGGAGTACGAGCCTTGGACCTTGACCTCTTTCCTCCTCCACGACTCGATCCACCGACGTTCATCTATGCATTTAAAAGGAGAAAAGGTTAAGTTGTTGCACTTAGACAGTGACAAGAAACTCTAGTGGAGAGATTGAACCAAAATCTAGGGTCAATAGATGATTGTAGGAGCAACTGCACAGGTGCTGTCACCAGGGGCCCGGCACTGCCGGCCTCTGGGCCGGCAGTGTCGGCCTGGTGCAGACAGCACCATGGCATGCTCCACCAATCCTCCATTGAAACTAGGTTTTGATCAGATCTAACTACTGGAGGTACATCACCATATATAATGCAACTACTAACAACCTAAATCTCATCTCAAAAATCGTGCATTGCATAGATCGAACCAACCTAGGGTTTCATATTATTACCTTTAAAATAGAGGAAAGGAGATGAAGAAGGTCGGGCTTGAATGAAGCTTGACGCAGGGAGGAAGATCCTCCACACCTCCTCCAATGGCAGCACCTCCAAAGGGGCAGCACTGCCGGGGGGAAGAGAGGGACCTCCGGGCTCCCTGGGTCTCCTTAGGGTTGAGAGAGGAGAGGAAAAGGTGTTCTGTTGGAAGGGTATGACCTGGGATGGAGTCCCCTCGGATTGGGGTGAGAAGATAAAGCAAACCCCGAGGGCTAGGACTTGGGCCCGACAGGCTCGGGTCCTTTAAGTCCCGGCACTGCTGGCCTGGCTAGGCAGTGAGGCACTATGTCACTGCTATACTCTATATTTATGCAATTGTGGACACATACCCCTTGTCATGTGCTGATCAGTAAGCAAATCATCAATCATACAATGACCAACACATTCAAGTTTCTTTTGAAATTGGTTTTGAAACACATAATTGAAACTTTCAAAGTTTTACCTAAGTCGCTAGGTGGACAAACAAATGTGTGTTATAGTTCAAACCACGTTACGAGAATCAAGTATATTCAGCTCACTACGCAAAGCACAAAACCTTGTCTCATCTAGAGGCTTAGTGAAGATATCAGCTAGTTGCTTTTCGGTGCTCACATGGCGAATTGTGATATCTCCTTTTAATTCGTGGTCTCTCAAGAAGTGATGACGGATGTCTATGTGTTTGGTTCTAGAGTGACTAACCGGGTTGTTTGCAAGTTTGATGGCACTCTCGTTATCACACAAGAGAGGCACCTTGGTGAATTGACATCCAAAATCTTTTAAGGTTTGCCTCATCCAAAGTAGTTGAGCACAACAAGCGTCGGCTGCAACATACTCGGCCTCGGCGGTGGAAAGGGCTACACAATTTTACTTTTTAGAACTCCAAGACACTAGGGAACGTCCAAGGAATTGACACGTCCCCGAAGTACTTTTTCGGTCTACCTTGCAACCGGCGTAATCGGAATCCGAATACCCAAGTAGATCGAACTTAGAGCCCTTAGGATACCATAAGCCAAGGTTAGGAGTGAAAACTAGATATCTCAAGATTCTCTTAACGGCCACTAAGTGGCCCTCTTTCGGGTTAGCTTGAAATCTAGCACACATGCACACACTAAGTATTATGTCCGGCCTAGATGCACATAAGTAAAGGAGAGAGCCAATCATGGAACGATATACCTTAATGTCCACGGATTTCCCTCCTTCATCAAGATCAAGATGTCCATTAGTTGGCATGGGAGTCTTGATTGGTTTAGCATTTGCCATGTCAAACTTTCTTAATATATCATGGGTGTACTTGGTTTGGCATAAGAAAGTCCCTTCCTTGAGTTGCTTGATTTGAAAACCGAGGAAGAACTTTAGCTCACCCATCATAGACATCTCGAATCTTTTAGTCATGATCCTACTAAACTCATCATAATAGGATTGGTTAGTACTACCAAATATTATGTCATCGACATATATTTGGCACACAAAGATATCATTATTGAATTTATGAGTGAAGAGAGTAGGATCCGCTTTACCTATTTCAAAGCCTTGTTTGATCAAGAATTCCTTAAGGCATTCATACCATGCTCTTGGTGCTTGCTTAAGCCCATAGAACGCCTTATGGAGCTTGAAGACATGATGAGGAAACTTTGGATCTTCAAAACCCGGTGGCTGCTCAACATACACCAACTCTTGGATAGGGCCGTTGAGAAATACACTCTTGACATCCATTTGTTGAAGCTTGAAGTCATGATGGGCAGCATAGGCCAAAATCATTCGAATTGCTTCAAGCCTAGCTACCGGTGCATATGTCTCTTCAAAATCTAGGCCCTCCACTTGAGTGAAACCTTGAGCCACCAATCTTGCCTTGCTCCTTGTCACCACGCCTTGCTCATCTTGCTTGCTACGGAAGACCCATTTACTTTCAATCACATTGGTATTTGGTCTTTCCACAAGTAACCAAACCTTGTTCCTTTCAAAGCTATTTAGCTCTTCTTGTATAGCCATCACCCAATCCGGATCATCTAGAGCTTTCTCAACCTTGAGGGGTTCCAAAGAGGAGACAAAAGAGTACAATTGACAAAAATTTGCTAAATGTGAACGAGTAGTTACCCCCCTTCGGAGACTCCCAAGTATATTGTCGACGGGATGATCATTTTGAATTGTTTGCCTTAATCTTGGGTGTTCTGTGACTTCTTGTTGGTTAGCTTGGTCATCATACTTGTGCTCTTCAAATATTGGTTGTAGGTTCCTTGGAGTAGCAAGAGAGGGGTTAGCTGTTGCCTGTCTGCCTGGTCCGGCAGTGCTAACCACAGGGGCAGAGCCCTGACCAGGGAGCACTGCAGGCCCTTCTTCATCAAGTCTTGGAGCAGTAGCTTCTTCTCCTTGAGGTTCCACATCTATGATCTGAGCTTCTTGTGGCCTAATATCACCAATAGCCATATTCTTGATTGCTTCACATGGTGGTTCCTCATTACCTACAATCACTTGATCAATTTGCTCTACTTGAGAGCCATTAGATTCATCAAATGTCACGTCTATCGCGATTTCAATTTTCCCTAGGTCTTGTTGAATACACGATAGGCATGCTCATTTGATCTATAACCAAGAAGAAAACCTTCATCAACTTTAGGTGCAAACTTAGAGGTTTTGGGTTTCTTATTAAGTATGAAACACTTGCACCCAAAAACTCTAAAGTAAGACACCTTTGGTTTGTTACCGGTTAGGAGTTCATATGAATTCTTCTTCAAGATTTTGTGTAGATAGAGCCGGTTGATGGCATGGCAAGCGGTGTTGACGGCTTCGGCCCAAAAGATATCCGAAGTCTTGTACTCATCTAGCATTGTCCTTGCCATGTCAATGAGTGTTCGGTTCTTCCTCTCTACTACACCATTTTGTTGAGGGGTGTATGGAACTGAAAACTCATGCTTGATGCCCTCATCATCAAGAAACTCCTCCACTTGAGTGTTCTTGAATTCGGTTCCATTGTCACTACGAACTTTCTTGATTTGGAAACCGAATTCTCTTTGTGCTTTTCTAATGAAGGTTTTCACCTTATCTTGCACTTGTGCCTTATCATACATGGAAAACACCCAAGTGAAACGAGTAAAGTCATCAACAATAACTAAACCATGTTTGTTACCGCCAATGCTTATGTAGGCCACCGGTCCAAAGAGATCCATGTGAATTAGCTTCAATGGTTTCTTGGTGGAGACAATGCTCTTTGGTGGGTGAGGTGCACCTACTTGATTTCCAGCTTGGCAAGCGCTACAAATTTTATCCTTCTCAAAATGAACATTGGTTAATCCAAGAATGTATTCATCTTTTAGGAGTTTGGCCAAGTTCCTCATCCCAACATGAGCTAGTCGACGATACCATAGCCAACCCATGCTAGATTTTGCCACTAAACAAGTCTCAAGCTTAGCCTTACTTTTGTTGAAATCAACTAGGTAAAGCTCGCCCTTCAAACGACCCGTAAAGACAATAGATGAATCCTCCCTCTTAAAGATGTCCACACCCTTATCCGTAAAGAGACAATTGAAGCCCATCTCACATAATTGAGAAACGGACAACAAATTGTAACTCAGCGAATTCACATGTAATACATTTGAGATGGAATGATCAAGAGTAATAGCAACTTTACCAAGTCCAATCACTTTCCCTTTGGAGTTGTCACCAAAGATGATATTCTCACTTGCATTTGAAGTTGGGGAATATGATGAGAACATACTCATTTCTCCGGTCATATGATTTGTACATCCGCTATCAAGCACCCAACTTGATCCACCGGAGGAGTATGCCTACAAAACAATTTAGTTCCTAGATTTAGGTCCCCAATCAATCTTGGGGCCTTGCATGTTAGTCACAATAATTTTGGGAACCCAAATGTTCATGCTTCTTTTATCATGTTTCTCATCACCCACAAATTCTGCAATGACTTTACCATGGTCATTGCATTTCAACATGTAGCTTGAGGACAAACTTCCTTGAGGTGACCTTGTCTTGGGTTGATATGCAAATTTGTTTTTGGCCACCCAGATTGAGTCCTTGGGTTCTGAGAAACCTGCTTTTGCTGGGGCATCTTCTTGGCATGGACTTGTGCTTTAGCTTGATCAGGTGAAGCATTGGTAGCCTTCCCTTTCTTGGGGCGCGGCACTACCGGCCTCAGGTCTGGCACTGCCAGCCTGTGGTCCAGCAGAGCTGCTGTCTGTGCAGGCTTATCTGCACCAATGCTTCCCTTCTTCTCAAACTTGACACACTCAATGCCTTTGACCATTTTTTCTACCATTGGTTTTGCCTCCTTGAGTGTGACCAAGCCCATCTTTGATTGATGGATGCCTTCCATCCTTGTATTTGATCTTCTTTGGCTCAACTTTGTCTTTGCCATTCTTCTTTGAAACTGAGATGACATTGTTGAGCCTTGCTATTTCTTTCTTCATAGCCTCCATGTTGGCAAGGTTAGTGGAATAGGCATTCATATTAATATTATAGCATTTTCCACAACCTTGACTAGTGGATGGAGAAGAGGCATCATTTGATTTAGAAAGATGTGAGTTGCCCTCCCAAAGAAGAGAGTATTGTGCCTCAAGCTCTTGATGCTTTTCAACTAAGCCACAATACTTTTGCTTGAGGTCACCACACTCCTTCTTAGTGAGAGCATGAGCTTCTCTTTCCTTGGCCAAAGCTTTGGTCAAAGAGCTCACCTCACTCCTTTCTAATTCAAGGGCTTCCTCACTAGCAATGTAAAGATCCTCTTGTTTAATAAGAGTTTTCTCTCTAGATGCTAGCTCGGCCTTTGTTGCCTCTAATTCATCCAATATGTTGGCAATGAATAGTTTGGTCTTAGGATCTATTTTCTTAGTTATTTCATTTATCTCTTCATCACTAGATTCATCATCACTAGAGTAATCACTAGAATCACTACTAGAGATGTCTTTGGGGGGAGGAGTTATGGCTTTGGGTTTTGATTTTACCTTCTCACCCTTTGCCATAAAACAAGTGTGAGAGAAGCTTTCATCATCATCAAACATGTTGTTGAAGAGCCTTGTTGAAGTGGATGGCTTGTGAATAGCAATGGTGGCCATCTCTTCATCTTCACTATCGGTTGATTCATCCCAACCATGTCCAATGTGAGCTTCACCCACATATTTCTTCCCTTTCTTGTAGTCACCCTTGTCTTCTCTCTTTCCTTTGCCAAATTTGTTGTCTTTCTTTTTATTTGGGCAATCGGCAATGAAGTGTTCGGTGCTACCACACCTAAAGCAAGTTCTTGATTTCTTAATTGGGAACTTCCTCTTCATGAGCTTGTATCCATTATTCTTTAGGCCCTTGTTGAATCTTCTTATGAATAGAGCCATGTCATCTATGTTCTCCTCTTGTTCACCTTCACTTTCACCATCACTTGATGTTGGAGCTTTGGATTGATGCTTGATGGCCTTGGTTTCTTGAGCCTTGCTTGAAGATGCTTGCTTGCTGTTTTTGGAACAGCTAGGGGCTGATTTTCTTGTGCTCTTGTTTGTCTTGAGAGCCACATCCTTGATCTTCATGCCCTCCAACCTTGCTTGCATCTCTCCAAGCTTCTTCCTCTCTTGGGCTTCTTCTCTTTGTAGATCAAAGGTGATAATTCTTCCAAGCACATCACTTGGGGTGAAGTACTCAAATCTCTTCTTGTCTCTAATCAATGTCAAAACGGTCTCATTTCTTGGAGAGTAGGCTTCAAGCATTATCTTGACAACCTTGTGATCATTGACCTCTTCACCACCAAGGCCTCTAATCTTTCCAACCATGGTCATCAATATATCGAACATCTCTTGTGGCCCTTCACCTTCATTGATCACGAACCGGTTGAGCTTGGCCATCAATAGGTCGATCTTGGATTGCCTTACTTTGCTCACACCCTCATGTGCAAGATGTAAAGTATCCCAAATTTCCTTTGCAACCTCCAAGCCCATGACCTTGTTGTACTCATCGTCATCCAATGCACTTAGCAACACGCTAGTTACTTGTGCGTTGAGTTGTATGCAACGGAGCTCGGTGGTGGTGGGACTTGTTGGATCAACCGGAGGATCACATCCTTTGTGCACAATCTCCCAAGCACTGGGGTGAAGACCTACAAGATAAGTTTTCCTCAAGTGTTTCCACTTGGCAAAGTTAGTCCCATCAAAGTGAGGCAATTTGCCCGCGGAAACATGGAATAATGGTTTATGCTCATGGTTAGAAATGGATGAATAATCAAAAGATATGGCAGAGTATTTCTTGCTGTCATCATCCTTGTTCTTCTTCTTCTCATCCTTCTTCATGGCCTTGGAGGCTTGATATGATGCATCATCATCACCGTCGGAGCTACTTGAATCAACCTCCACATGAGAGGCTTGCTCTTTGCTTTTCTTGAGCTCCTCCTCCTTGGCCTTGAGCTCTTTCTTGAGAGCTCTTACTTCTCTTCTATGAAGCTTCTCGGCAAGCTTCAAGCTTTTGGCTTCATTGATTGCTTTTTCTTCTTTTTGCAATTTCTTGCCATCTCTTCTTAATCTTCTAGTTTCTTTTCTTCTTGCTATTTCTCCAGCGGATATACCAGCAGTGGTCTGGTACTTGTTTGTGTCGGCACTTTCATCGCTACTTGAGGTCTCATGAAAATCTACCTTCTTGGGATCAACCATTACGACATTTCCCTCTTCGACCATTACCTCACACGGTTAAGTGCTTCTTGAGGTAACCTTGCCCCGATACCACTTGAAAGGACCTGATTGGCCTAGAGGGGGGGTGAATAGGCCTGTCTAAAATTCAACTCAACACTTGCTGTCAGTCACAGGCCGGCACTGCCAGGGTGGCCGGCACTGCTGGGCTAAGAGCAGCAGTGCTGGTCACCTGAACAGATTTCAACACAATTCAAAAAGTAAAGACTGAATGTAAATTGTGGCTGAATCAAAACCTTCCTAGAGGTGTAGGAAACCTCTAGCACCACTTGAAAGTGGTAGCAACACACCCTTAGAGTAGATCGGATCCAAACCCTAGAAATCACCTTGCACACAATATATAACAAAGTAAAGTAACAAGCACACGGTGACACAAGGATTTATTCTGTGGTTCAGCTCGCCACCAAGGCTTGCCTACGTCCACATTGTTGAGGTACGTCACACAAGGCTCAAGCGCGCCACACAAGGCTAGCTCTTTCCTCGGTCTCAAGTAAAGAGAATGAACTCTTGAGATGAGGGGCAATGTATTAGCAATATGGTGGTGTTACAAACCTCCCTTGGCTGCCACACAAGTTGGCAAGCTCAAGGGCGACGCCTAGCCGGCTAGGAGCAAAACTCCAAGAGTAACAAACTCAAACCGCCGACCACCACGCGAACCAAATGCTTGTAGGAGTGAAGATCCGAGGGAGAAGCTTCTTCTCAAAGCTTAGAGACTCAATCTCTCAAAGAATGATTAGAAATCAATGGAGGAGAGTGGATGAGCACCAAGGGAGAAGGGAGAGCAAGAAAGAGCTTCTCTATTCTGTTTTTGCGAAGTCTGAGAATTGGAATGGCAGAACTAGCCGTTGGGGGGAAGTGAGGAGGTGTTTTAAGTACCCCTCACTGTCAACGGGCAGAACAAGTCGCGGCAGTGCCGGCCAAAGAGCCCGGCACTGCCGGCCTGGGCAGAACAACAAAGGAATGATCTTCAATAAGCTGGCTGATTTGCCCATTTTGTATGTGGAGGTGTGAAATATATAGATAGATGTTGCATTTGGTTCACTTGTTGGCATGCGTGTTGAGTCCCTCTTAATAGTACGACATACCTAACTCAATTTCAAAGTATAAAAGAATTTAAACTCCTTTGAGCTTGTTGCCATGCACTTTTGTAATTGGAGGGGTTCGCCAACCTGTTCATTAACCTCTTTAAGTTTAACCTGTTTGTCATACTTGTAAAGTCTCATTAGTTCTCTAATTACGTTGTCATGTCACCAAAACACATTTAAGGCTTGATTGCACTTTTAGTTGGCATCTCCTTTCTTGGGTAAGTTGGTTGGCCCTGCCTTTGGATGCTTTGCCACTGAATATTTCAGTGTTCATGTGTACAAATTATATTTGTATCTGATATGCCCATACGCACAGATTGCATTTTCGGTTCAATATGCCCGTATGTAGAAAGTGTATTTTTATCTGATGCACTCATGTTGTGGTGCTTTTTGGGGTGCAAGATGCAAGAGAGACTTTCCTGTGGTCTTGCACACATACATGGTATATGTTTTTAAATATATCATGTCATTTATAGCTATAGGTTCACTTTCTTCTACTCCTACTTATTTGCGAACTTGGTTTTCCAAAGTGAAACAAGCTACAGCTTCAGTTAACTATTGCTACTGTTTTTTTATGGTGCCGGTTACAAGCCTAAACCATGTGCCTGTAGTGCTGCTTTATTTATTTTAGTCTAAACACATGGCACTGCTACTTCGCTTTTTGGTTGGTCATTTGTCAATGGCAAAGAATTTCGTAATTGCAAGAAAGGACTGTCTAGGCATTAATAAGTTGGCAGTGTTGACTTTGTCGCACCTGGGGGCAGAGGTACAGCCGAGGGTGAGAGTGCTTTTATAAATTTTGGTAACAGGGAAGATATCATCCTCACAAAGAAAAATTAATGCTGATATCGTTGTCATTGTTCTGAAGAAATCACAAATTAATTCTGGCATGTCTATTTCATGTTTTCTAATCTTTAGGACGATGTTTTCTAATCTTTAGGACGTCCCAGTGGGTGCCCCTTGCTGTTTATTTGGTATGACGTTTGGCATCGTTGATGCCCTTGACAGATGCTTCAGTTTTGTTGTATAATATTTCTCTTACTTTTTCCCTTTTTCTGATGACTCATATTGGGTTTCAGCTCTAAGATACCCTAATCTCTACTACTTAATCGAGTAAGTTTTCTTTTGTACAGATTCTTTGTCAAACTCATGTCCAACAAATCTCTACTACTAAAAAGACTGACCATGTGTTTGGTCAATAAATCAAAATTTAGCAGGTTTATTATTTTCTTCTTTCTTCAATAAATAATAATCTCATTGCCTGATCATGTGTTCCAAGCCTAAAGACTGAAGGAATGTTTATATTTTCATATATGGTTTTCTATGTTGCAAGGGTAATGCAGATATAATATAGATCTCTAAAATAGGGTAGAGCTATGGAGTTTCATATTCCAGAAAGCTAGATCACCATATTTGAGCTTCAGTTAGATGGATCAGTGTACTACATTAAGTGTTTCCAAGTTTTTAATGCCCATATGACCATGTGCAGTGAGTGACCCTGTTAATCACCTGTAGATGATGTGATCACAGTCACATAAAACGGGTTCACTACCTTCGACCCTCGACCCAGTTCGTTGATCTCGACCTAGGTTCACAGGTTCATTTTTTACAATGTAAAAATCTCACTGAAGTAGTGAGGATTTATGGATTCTTATTAAATTTATATTTTATGGGAATTCGGTTTGGGTTACAATATCATGGACTAGATATGAAAGAAAATGCTACTATATGTTACCTTTTTATTTTTCCTGATATTTTGAGCATTTTTGGCAAAATATATTTGTGCTATGTTGCTGGACTCGGTTTTTGGTTGGTTGTTTACAAGGAAAATATGTTTTGGGAGCAAATGAAATACATGCATTACAACGAGAAAGGTCAAGAGTTGCATTACAACCTGGTCATCTGCTATTTGATGAGTGGTGGGAACAGGTGAACTCTATGGTGGCTGATCATGCGAAGCAGGGCCTGAACTCCTTGGTTATCTTGGTGGCTTGGACTATTTGGAATCACAGGAACCGATGTGTGTTTGATGGGCGGCAACCTGAGCTGAATGGGTTACTCCTTTCTATCAGGAATGATATATTTTTGTGGGATTTGGCTGGGGGCTCGAGGCATTTCTCATCTCCTTGCCCTGCAGTCTCCTGGTCATGGGCAATTCAGCCTCATGGTTATGGGTAGTTCCTGGATGTAATAGGTGATCTAGCTTGTTTGTTTCTGTATGAGTGGTTTTTTCCTCCTATAAAAACCAGTGTACTGGGTGTTTTACCCTTATTTTTTTCTTAATATATAGATACGCATCTCTCCTACGAGTTTGAGAAAAAAAAGTTGAAACGAACTAGGGAATAGCTCTTGGTTTGTCCAAGCTCAAAATTGCACGAAATGCTTATTAGTCAAAGGAAAACTTTAACTCATCATGTATCATATGCAAATTATTATGTTTGTGAAGCAAAAAATATTATTGGTGACTCCACTGATTCATTTCGAAAACATGTTGCTATTTGTTTCCATGCTTCTTTTATTGTGTTTCTTCTTTTCTGCTCTTGTGTCACGTTATGCGATGAAATTTATGTGTATCTCTAAAATAAAGTCGTAGCGTTAGCACGGGTATTATACTAGTATATATTTAGTCAAAAAAAATTTAAAACCGCAACCGACACTTAACTTATTTAGGGACGTTATTTAGGGACGGAGAGAGGAGCTCGCGTATCACAATCGCCGCGATTCGCCGAGACGCCGACTGCCCGACTCCGTCGGCGAGGCGTTCTTCTTCATTTGAGTGAGTGGTCGCCGACCGTTCCTGACAACGAGTGAGACCGTACGCACATCATCGGAAAATGCCCTCGCATCGCATGCTTCGAAACTCGTCTGGTGCTGCCGGTCGAGCGACACCGACACGAGCGCAAGACAAGCAGGCCCCGGCCCGCACCGCTGGCGCCCCTAGGCGAACTGACGCCAACAATTCGGCTGCAGTCTGCAGCAGCGCCCGTGCGGCAAACAGGGTCAAAGATCTGGGACTGGGAGGCCCCAGGACCGGGTTCGGGTCGATTCAAGACAAGCCGGCCGCTGCCACGTGGGGACACGTTTCGCTCCGACCCCACGTTCAGCGACTCGGGCAGGGGTGATCCGGGGGCCATGTATGGTATTGGACGCTAACCCTCGCCTGATCACGAGTGCGCGACGCAGTTGGCGCCAGATCTTTGACCGACCGACCGGGGAGAGGTTTACTGGGAGCCACGAATCTTGACTGTTACGTACTCAAACTAAAACCACCCCGAGATCATCATCAGCTTTCATTAATCCGGCCGGGCATGCATGCATGCTCCCTCTCGATCTCGCTCGCCACTCGCCGCTGCCGCACGTCGAGGCGAGCAGATGTATAATATATAAAATGAGCTGATGACCGTTTTGTTTGTTTACCTCCGTGTCGTGCAAGTAATTAAGCGCAGATTAGCTTGTGCTCCGGATCTGTGAACTGTGAAGGGATCCGAGGCCGTAGCTAGTGATCTGATCTCTCTATCCCCGCATGCTCCCAGCTGAGAAGAGTGTAGTATAGTGACCCGGAGCCGGAGCTGGATCACACCTCACGCGACGCAGCGCAACCCCCGATGTTACTGCCCCCACATGAACCGAAGGCACCAACACAAGGTTCGTCGATCTGAAGACATCGCGCGGTTTCAGTTCCAACCACTCAACACAAGGTGCGTGTACGTGCACTGCATCGGCACCTCAATGCGAGGGAGACCGAGTGGCCGGCCGGAGCGCAGCGCCGTGCGCGCGCCGGAGCCGGGGATCGGTTTCCACTTCCACCGCCCCGCCCCGGTCGCCTCACGTCGTTTTGGCACCCTCCACTCCATGTGCAGCGCAGGACCACTGTGCCTGTGCCTGTGTGTCTGCATCGGCGAGCGAGCGAGCGCGACAAGCCGCGGATTAAGAAAAATGGAAAGGCACGACGCGACCAAGGACGGATCCTGTCTCTCTCTGTCTGACGGGGGATTTGAATACGCACTGGCTCGCTTTGACCACCACCACTTGCTGCTCGACTCGATCTGCCAAGTGCAGTTTGTTCAGCTCCAGCAGCAAATCAGCAGCCTGCTCCTCTGCTTCAGCCGAGCTCATCACTGAGACACTGATACTGTGGGGGCTCAGTTCTTTCTATAGTTTTCTATTCTATAACTGCAAGCCTGCTGGTGCTGCCTTCTTCTTATATCTATAAAACCCTGCACCTGCCACCTAAACCTCTCCTTTTGCTTCACCTATAGTCCTGGTTCTGAATCCGCAGCGGCTCCTTGCAAGTTGCTTGCAAAGACGCTGTCTGTGCTGAGTGCGTGTGCGCGTTGGTGTGCTGCAACCAAGATGAGGTGCGCAGGTGTTTTCCTGGCGCTTCTGCTCTCCCTGTCGTCCGCGCTATCGTCTGCCTCCACAGCCCAAGCAGCACACAAGGTTAGTGGGTACTGGAATCTTGCAGGTGCTTCATTCAGTACATTATCATTCAGTATCGCCAGCGATAATATTCTCTGTTTCTTATGAAAAAATAAAATAAAATGCAGGAACGATTATTGGGCGACGCCGCTGCGGTATTGTCAACTGCCGGTCGGAAATGGTTGAGAGGGCGCAAGGCAATGGCAGATGCCCGGAAGGATGAGGTGGTGCAAGAAGGGAAGGGAGCCAAGAGCACAGGTGCAAACACTGCCCATGCCCATGGAGCGGACACAACTGTAGAGGTTTCCGTTGTCGGGTTGGGTGGCGAGGAGAGTGCTGGGCGCATGAGCGTCGGCAAGAGCACAACTGCCGGCCTCGTGCCGTTGTGTGCCGATTACCGCACTCCGAGAACTCACCCACCAAGGAATAACTGAGAGTAAAGCAGGCAAATACTCACTTCTTCCTGGTTCGATCTAGCCTCTGATAAAAAGATAGTAGTAGTAGTAGTATCTTTCGACTAATCTCCTAGTATAATTTGCTCATTGCGTACTGAAGTGCAGTTGCTGCCTTTCTGATGAATGTAGATCACCGGTATTATACAGCATGAGCACTGAGATTTGGATGATGTACTGAAACATGCCGATTTCGTTGTTGCAGGAGGAGCAAATCAGGAAGCAGATGCAACTGCTGAAGCTGTACATGACTCGGTAAAGGCACTGCTCACTTACTCTGGCGTTTCATGCATTTGTGCAGCACACATTTGCTTACTACCGTCGTCTGCTAGAGATGTGTTTGCTTATACTAGCTAGGATGCAATTTGCTTCCAGGGTGAAAGGAGTAAGAAGGGCTCGGTAACAACCCATGCCACGTTCCAAGCATCAAGGCATGGCGGTGGCGGCACGGATGCATCCGCACCTGAGATCCTCGGCGCCATGGACTACAACTACAACCTGAATGCTCGTCGCCACCGCCCGATCAACAACGACGCGCCGCTGGGTCAGGGTGAGCTCGCCGCCAAGACACCTTAAATTAGGAGGACTTCTGGCTCCGCCTTGGGTAGCTCCGTCCGGGGGCACGAAGAAGCTGAATCTTGCATTGCTTCGTACTTCTTCATGCCACACCTTAGGAGTAGAGATTAGCAGATGGTGGTTAGCTTAGCTAGTTAGGAACTCGCTCTCCACGCGCACGCGTAGCCCGTGCTTGGCACTCATGGAGCAATCTGAGATCATTGTACTGGGCGATTTTGGTTGTAATGTGCTTGCATGGAGACCATCTGTAAACTAGTCAGCAGCGTTTCTGAAGTTGCAGAGAATAGAGACTGGTGGAGAATTCAGGCTGCCTTTTCGGAGACACAGAAGCTGCTGTTGGACACTTTTCCGGGCCCAAAGCGACATGTCAACCATTTCAGCCCATCTTAACAGTACAGATGCAACATGGCCAGCCCGCGGTCTTGCGCACGCTTCCGGCTCACATACAAGCGCTAGCTGCAAGGCCTCGGATTGACACTTCTACGGAAGATATGTCACTCTACTGCAACATTTTTTTTTTCTGAAAAAAAGAAACGTGGCCACTGTGTGGTCTGAGTTGTAGCTTCTATGGCGAGCATGTTCGCTTGTTCTAATCAATCGGCTTTAATTCGTACAAAGCAGCTATGGAACAGTGTTTTTCTCTCGCAAAAAATCATCCATATAAATCAACGCAAGCCAAAATAATACCAGTCGAACAGAACCTTAACTCTGATGCAACATTCAGTAGCTAATTGAACTAATATTTGCTAGACAAAGGAGCATGGGCTTAGGTATCCATAATTAACATACAGAATATTTGTTGAGCAAATTGTTATTTAAGTTATATAATGAAGATAGATTATGGCAAAGGAACACATAACATAAAGATAAAACATCAACTCAAATGAAAAAGAAGCTAGGGGGTTATTATTTTTTAAATGAGTTTAGTGGGAGTGAAGGACCATCTATTTAGTTAAATCTAAGAGCTAGGGTGCCAACTACTCTTGACATTATACCTCTAAATATCTTCGACTTCGAGAGATGTTCACATCGTTTTTCCTAGGTGATGGATACAAACATGCGGCCTGTTCGTCTGGCCGTTTTTTGGCTGATAAGCCAAGTGAACAGTGTGATGATAGGACATAGGAGGTTTCTTGCACAATATGGCTAATGAGGAACGAGTTGTTTCATTAGAAAATGTCGACTCAGTACTTTTTCGCAGATTGGATATATCAATTGGCGCAATTACAACCAACAAGGGACACAACATTTAAGCTTATCAACTACTCAAGAGATGAAGCTGGCTTTTTCTTAATATTATGCTGTAATAAATGGCCTAATTACAAGAGATGAAGCCGGCTTTGATGTAGTACTAGTTTGCTTTGGGAGCTTAGATGTTTTGGCTCGAGAAGGAAGCTTCGGAGCCTAGCCGAGAAGTCTGAAAAAGCGTCGTGCTAACAGCGAGATCTGTGACTCGTGGTCATGGCGGCCCTTCACAGTCAGCAAGTCAGCATTGCAACACGGCATCGCCCTCTGCAGTTGTTATCAGTTCACTGGAAGAGTGACAGGCCGTGCTGAGGAACTGCTTCCCGGCAACAGCAAGCTAGTAGCTGCGGCGCTGCATTCGGTCCGGGAATCGGGACCCGCCATAGCGCCCAGTGGCCGCCGTAGCGAAACGAACCACGCGACCTTTTTGCACTTTATTGGGGCCCACGTTGGTGCCGGGATAAGGTGCTGCCTGCGTGCGTGGCGTGGCCAACGACAACGATAGAGGCAGGCGGTCTCGCTCGCAGAGGCGCGTGCGAGCTCGATCGCAGTCGCGGCAGAAAAGCCACTGAACGAGCGACAGGAGAGACACCTGTACTTCCTCCTGCGGTTGGACTCGGCATATGATGCTGCCCTGCGGTCTGCGGACTGCCGGCGATGGACGACGGCGTCTTCCTTCCCCCGATTCCGCCTCCCGATCGGACTGATTATTCTGCTGATGATCAGCGACAAACACAGCTTTTATCTAGTGTTTTTCCGCTTGGAAAATAACAAGCACTATGACGGACTCTGAGGCCGACTGGCCACCTAACCTGAATTTGATAGCGAATAAAAGGGGTTCAAATGTCACTAATGTTATGGATAACACCACGGTGACGAGACGTGATGTGCAGCGGCACCATCCGGAGCCCACAGTCCATGCTGCTGCTGGCGAGTGGCGATGTCTGAAACAATCCTCCGGCCGCTCACGTCGCGGCAGGAAAACCGAGTCAAAAGACTGGCCCTTTTCCAAACTAGATATCATGGAAATGAATATCGTAGCACCAAGTGGTCAGACACTATCGATTCGTGTTCGGATGCGCCCCACGCTGAAGTGATCAGCCAATCATGAAGTACGGGCAGCACATGGGGTGTGCCAGATCTGGGGGCATTCTTTAACGCTTTCTGAACCTAAAGTTCTAGATCGTTCAATACCGCTGCTGTATCAACATTTTCTTTTTTTTTTTCCAACGTCCTGCACGCAGGCTCCACAGAATGAAAACATACAGTACACTGTACTCCGTAACTAATACAGACAGCAGGTGATATTTATGCATACATATATCTGTAGCCATATCATATCAAAGTTCATATTTATGTTAAGCGTCTCCAAAATGGTACAGCGGCAAAGACAGAACACAGGCGATGCCAGCACACTCACCACCATCAGGTAACGACGGCCAAGATCGAGCCCGAGCCCCCCGGTGCTGCGAGGCAGTAGGAGTACTTACTGCTACTAGTATATACAAAGAAGAAAAGAACAACGCATCTCATATGTCAAACACTATGCACAAACACAAACACCACTCTTCTCCGGCAAGCTCATCTCACATGCCATGGACGATCTTATACTCGGACACCACATCTACCGGCTCCATACACCTACAAGCATATATCACATACCTGCTGGCTGCTGCAACTGCGGCACACCAGAGCTCAAACAGAAGTGCATCCATTACCTCGTGGCTTCTCTTCTGCTACTTTCAAAACTGGCAGGACGTGCCCAGCCTCGGCATCGGACGCAGGCCGACACCAGCAGTGTGCTTCCGGTTACGGAAGGCACCTGGGAGCAGCTCCTGGAACTTGTCGAGGAATGCAGTCCACTCTTTAGGGCTCATGTCCGACAGCTTCACAAAACTGGCGCTGGGCGGGAGCAGCTCATTGGCGCTCCTGCTCCCGGACTGATGCTCACTAGCTTTGCCACTGTAGTTAGTTCTACCTGTCACTTTACCCTTCGGAACTCCTCTACGGTACGGTTTAGATTTCCCAATGAAGCCAAGACCCTTCATGGATGACGACAGCTTGGAGATACAACGAATCTTCTGGGGCAATGCACTGGTCAAGATGTCATCATCTCTGTCCTCCTCAGTCTCGTCTTCATCTTCCTCGTCACACTCATCTAGCTTGGATAGTGGATTCCTAGAACTTGCCTTCATGCTGCCAAACTTGTAGAAAGCCGGTGGTTCAAAGGCATCCGAATCATCTTCACTGTCAAGAAGGAATTGGGTGAAGCCATCATCGTCATCTTCAACTCCGGCTTCGTCAGGAAGAGACAACTCTCTTTCCTCGACCCACTTCCTTGCCTCCATGCACAGAAGCTCAAGCTGACTTGGTTCCTCTTCTTTTGCAGTGAACTGCCTACTCATCATGTCTCCTATCTCGGAGAGGCAGAGACCAAACGCTGCAGCTTCCTGGAGAAATACTGTTGATAGCACCAGCACCCTGAGACATGCCTCTCGAATCATGGGTAGCTCCCTGCGTAGCATTTCTGCATCTTCTACAGGATCAAGTTTTGCAATGTATTCAAGCTCCTCCTCAGAGAAGGGAACAGATGCCTGCGGCCAGTGGATCCACTCAAAGTAAGGGTCTTCTAGGCATTCTGGAAGACAAAGGCCATGGTCAATAGGAATGAGTTCCGTCTGCTCTCCAAAATTATCAGCCCCAGGACCAAGCTTCTTGACCAGAAGATTTCCAGCATGCCTATCAGTATTGAAGATTCTAATATCAAGTATACCAATCCTATGCACTGCAGATACAGGGAAGCTTGAGGTCCCATAGTCACTGGCATCGAAATCATGAGGAATGAACTGCTGCAGTGATGCAATCTTGCTCACAGCCTCTGATTTGTTGCAGAATACTTTAGTTTTGCAGCCAACACAGTCATTCACATTAAAGATGTTGTGTGTTATCTTCACCAGCATTGTGGGAGGAACATTTGCAAAGTGATCGTAGTCAAGAAGGTAAGCAGCAACCTCTCTGAACCCTGTCTCACCAACCCGCACAGATCTTTTCAGGCCTGGCTGTCCCAGAGACTTCCCCACAAAACCTTTTGGGTTGTTTGGAGCAAATGGTTCCTCGTCAGTTGGCTTGACAATTGAGATACGCTCTCCCCAAATGTTCTTGAAGTAGTAGGCACCGCCCATCCCACTGGTAACAGCAATTGGGTCTACACCATTCTTTATGGCCTTGATGACATCCTTAGCAAGCTGCTTCATCCGAGATGAGGGGCTTGAACAGCCAAGGATTTCAATGGGTCCGCTCCGGTCTCGTTGCCAAACATCCTTGCCAGTAGGGGAGAGACAAGGTGTGGAATTGCTTCGGTGAATCTGATTCCTTTTGAGCAGCAACGGTGAGTCATTGCGAATGCTGCTAAGATCATTATTCAGAACCAGGTCACCAAAGGTCAATGAGCTCTCATCAGTGGCATATTGAGGGCTATCTGCAGCTTCTTTTTCACAGTTTGCACATTTTCTCCTCTCTCCAGCTCGATGCCAAGGACAGAACCATTATCAGTTTGGACAAAGACTCTCTTCCAGCTCAGCTGCCTCCCTCAGGTCTGCTACCTCCAGGATATTCACTGCTAAAGCTCCGATCCAGGACTGCCAAAGCCATCTGTGTCTGAACAGGGCAGTCCAAATCCCTGGACATAGAAGAGCTGAAAGCAGCTGCCTATATCTGCGAACTTCTCTCCTGTACTCCGCCAGAGAAGGAAGCAACAACACAGCAAGGGCAAGACAAACTTTTGCAACTTGCAGGCAGAGCAGTCTTTGAAGAAGAGAAGATGTTTTCACAACCTCTACATCAGCTGAAGATGGAAATCACAGGACAATTGATTGATATATATATCCTGGGAGGAGAAAAAGAGAAATGGATACTTTAGAGTATAAAACAAGTTTCCATTCAATGATAAATGTAATATTCTAGACAAAGCTAGGGAATACGAAAAATGTGGAGTGATTATAGATGTCTGATACAAATGGATTAGCTAGCATGTAACATGGTAAATCAAGTGACTTTCATAAATGGTATTATTTGGATCATTCAGGGTTCCAAAAAGCGTCATTAAGCGCATGTTTCAGCGCTAAGCGGACAGGCAACGTTTCGCTTTGGGGCATAAGCGCTCCCAAAGCAGCGCGACCGCCTTGGTGCTGGTGGAGCAGGGGCTGCTGGCTCCCGCCGTGGCGAGGGCGCAAGGCGACTGGCGAGAGGCGGAGCCGCTGGCGACGACGCCGAGCCTGGGACTGCCCCGCCGCCGGCGCCGGGGGGAGTGTGTGTGTGTGGGGGGGGGGGGGGGGGGGGGGGGGGGGTGCGGTGATGGAGCGCCGGCGCTGCGAGGAAGATCGGCCCCGTTGGGTTCACAGCAACCAGCTCCACCGACGAATCTCCGCAAAACGCGCTAAGAGAGAGAGCTGCGAGAAATGGAGGAGCTGGAAAAAGTATATCTCACCGGCTCCTTCTGCCTTCTCACGCGGGATGGACGCCGCTGCCCCTGAATCCACGCGCTGCGGCTCCTCCTCCCTCCACACGCGCGTAGCCGGCGACGGAGAAGAAGCCCGGCGGCCAGAAACGACCGAGGGAGGCGGGGCGGCGACGAGAGGCGATACGGCTCGGGAGGCGGGGCGGTGATGAAGAGGCGGGACGGCTCGGGAGGCAGGGCGGGAGAGGCGGAGCGGAGGAGGCGGATCTGAGCGCTCGTGGGCAAGGAATGGCCACAACGCCGCCTCCTTCCTCCTGCGGCGGCGTAGATCCGACGTCCGGGTGCGTCGCCGACGCAGATCCGGTGGTCGGGCGGTGCGCCGTACGCGTCCCACGGTGGCTCGATTCGTCAGCCTTTTTGTTCCCTCTCTGTGTGTGTGTGATCTGTTGTCCTTTTGTTCCGAAGGTCCAAGCGAATGGGTTAACGCGATAACCGCGGTTAACGAGACCCCTCCCCGCCATCTTATAGCCTCACAGTTTTGCGCTCGGAACCTTGCAAATTCTTATATTTTCTGAAATGACCCTCTTGTCTCCAGGAGTCACGACAAGGAAAATTGCCACTTGCACACGACGAGCGTTCAAGGTTTCTGTGAGCGTGATGATCCGTTGTGAACGTACAGCTCGGAATGTGTTTACTCAGTGCTGGTTTTGCAAGAGAAATGTAAAAGACACAGGCTTGATTTTGGAAATTGCATAATGTAATTTAAGGATGTGTAGGTATCATTATCTGTTTATTAGTTTCTCCCACCCTATTCATACTATACTAAATGCTTTGGAGTTGTCGTCTCTTCAAAATTTTCCATTTCTTCACATCGCTTGGGGATAATTTGAGTTAGCATCAAATTATTAGAATTTAAAATTGCTCATTATGCATCAAACAAATTACTATTAATGTGCACACGGGCATCTCATCTAACACTTGGTGATTTAATTTCCTAGAGAAGATACAACTATGTTACGAGAGCAAGGAGTATCTAGTCCGCTAAATCATATTTAAAGCATGGCAAGCCATCATACTTTGAGGAGCCGAAGTAGTTGGTAACAACTTGAAAAAAAATAAACAAATAGAAGCTAAATTGTTAATGATGTGGCACATGGCATATATGGTTGGAATTAGGAGAGTAGCCCACTTTTGGTTAATGGCTTAATGCAATTCCATGTAGGCCTAAGCAATAAAAATATCGAGAACTAAAAACGAACAAAAAAATATCGAGAACCAAACCGAAGATATCGAAACCAACATTTGGGTACCCTGTTTGGTTCCTAACTCCCAGGAACCGGTTCTTTACCTCGGTAAACCCAATTTACTGAATTTACCAAACTATGCACAATAGGATGAGTGTGAGAGTGGTAACATTATTGATTGGGCAATTGTAAATTTGTTGTATTATGTATTTTTGTGCTTTACTCTTATATAATCTTGTGGACTTTTATATTATGTATTTGGCACTATTATTCTTTGTCAAATCATGTTGAAACTATGTCAAAAGTTGGCTTTTGAATATATTGTTACATACTTATGTGATCTATTCAGTTTTTTTTTTGGTAATAACGAAACCAAACAAAAAATACCAAAAATGAATTTTCTTGGTATTGATTTTTTTTTGGAAGAAACCAATTAGTACATGTTATCCAAGGAATCGAATTTCTACAAAACCGACTGTTCGGTAATACGGAATGCACAGACCTTTTTTGGTGACAAACACACACCTAATCCCAAGCAGTCCTATTCCTCCTATATGACAATTGGTGGCCAATAGTCTAGTTACAATAAATAGTACCCCCTTCATCCTAAATTATAAGTCATTTCAAAAAAATTAGAGAATCAAAGCATTCCAAATTTGACCAAAATTAAAAAAAAATATGACTTCTAATAGATATACTATAAAAAAATATAATTGAAGAAGAATCTAATAATACTTAGTTGTCATCATAACTATATTAAATTATCATATAAATTAGTCAAATTTGAAATGCTTTGAATCTTTGAAGAATGATTTATAATTTAAAATAGATGAGTACCACTCACTTAGGCAGGCGGGGCCATAGGAAGAAAGCAACACCAAGCCCCTCACCACGAAAAACAAAAGTATTGCTGTGCTTTCGCGCAAAGTGATGGGCCCGAGCGCAGAAGGAGAGGCAAATAATTTCTCGGACCCAAAAGAAAAATAAAGTACGGACGTAAAAAAAAATCGACGAGCCATCACGCCGTCTGTTTGCTTTGGGATCGGAAGGCTCTAGAATTCCCAAGTACGACGGCCTCCACATGGCGCCGTGCGACAGGACGGTGATCGCACCGCGACGGGCCCGCATGGCAGTTGGCAGCGCTCATTCGCGGTGCGCGAGAGGCTGCCGGCACGGATGCCGGCAGCGCCGGGTGCGGTCCAATCACCAGCGGTGGCGCGCGATCGTCGAGCAGGAGGGAAAATCTGGCCGTGCCTGGCAGCTGGCAGCCCTCTCTGCTCGGCTCGGCTCTGCTCGGCTCGGCTCGCGCGTGCGTGACCGTGCTGGGCGGCTTCCAGCTTCCTGCCACGCAACAGATGACTTGACTCGTGCATGTGACCATGACCGTTCGTGAGTTCTGAGGCTTTTCATGCGTCTGTGTTCATCACTGAAAATTGACCAGCAAGTCTAAAAGTGGCGTTGAAACATAAATATTTGGCGTGAATTCGGTTCAAGGCAAGAAGTGCATGTTCGTGGTTTGTACGTTTGGCACCCGCTGAGTCAGCGGCAGCCAGTTATTCTGAGCACGATGTGTCTACCTGATTGGCGATCCTTTGTCAAAACTCGAAGCACAGTGTGATGCATGATAATTGACCATCGCTAGTTGCTGTCTTGATCTGCTGTTCGCAGGCTCTCAGCTGTCCATTTCTGCGTGAGATATGAGATGCATGCATGATGCATACGTTTAGACTTTAGGGTACTCTGTTCGAACAATCGAACTCAAGCGTTGACACCAGAGAACTCAAGCAATGGACACAGTACTACTTAGCCAGACACTAAAACAAACGGACGTAGACGTCTCATTGCCCCCACTCCACGGCCACTAAGGCGACATATTTGACTTTGAACCAGAAAATAAGGTTAAAGTAGTTTTTTTTTCGCTTCCTATGAAGTACGTGCACCTCGCTTCCTCTTCTTCTTGTATTTTTTTTAAAAAAAAATTCATAACATGTGTAAGGTTTTATTGAACATTTTGCTCTATTATTTGCGGGTGAAAAAATTCTGTTGTAAACTCAATTGTACATTTGTACCCATAATAAAAGAAAAAATTCAGGTGTTTTAGAGGAGTTGCTCATCCGGATTAAAGATATTTTCAAAATCGGGTAAAATACACTCATTCACGGCTATAGATGGCCATGTGGCCCGAGGCCCGATGGCACGGGGATTCGGCCCGGCCCGAGGCACGGCACGGCACGGTGCTGGCGTGCCCATGCCGGCCCAACCTGACGCACCAGGCCATGTCTGGGCCGCCACCCTGGCCCGTGGCACGGCCAGGCAGCCCGATGCAAATGTTGGCCTGTTGGGAGCCTGGGACACCGGGAGACGGAGGCACATGACCCACATATAAGCACCCCCACCCCCCAAACCCTAACAGCCTCGGCCAACCCCCCCCCCCCCCCCCCCCCGCGTTGCCCGCTGCTCCTCGACCCCACGTCGCGAGTCGCAGGTCGCGAGAGCGGCCTCACCGGTCGTCGTCGCGCACTCGCGCTCCTCCTCCTCCTCCGCTGCTCCTCCAATCCTCCACGCGGAGCACCTCGCGGCGCGCCGCCGCCCTTCCCGCCTCCTCGCGCGGCGTCCCAGCCCCGCCTCGCTGCGCGGCAAGAGCGAGCTTGGCACGGCGGCGGCACATCGTGCCGGCGGCACGACCTGACGGCCCACGTGTCGTGCCTTGGGCCGACCCTTGGCACGTAGCACGGCACGACGGGGCACGGCGGGCCACGGCACGGCACAATGTCCATATATATTCACGGCGTTCTACATTTTTAGATATTTTTTTAAATAAATGGTAAATAATATGTTCCTAGAAAAAGTTAGAATATAACTTATAATTTATTATAATTTAAAATAGAGGGAGTAATTATTTTACTATATATATTTGGTTAAAGGTTCAAATATATAGTTTGGTGCGTCCGTGCCGTGCGCGTGCGGGGGGGCGAGGACACCGCCCGGCCGGAGATGGCGCCCGACCGAGACCGCGACGTGGCGTACGTACGTGTGCGGGGATGTCCGGCCCCGTAGTATCGTTTGGTGCCGTGCCGTTGGAGCTAGCTAGCGACGCATGCATGCATATGTGCTGCGCGCGCCCGTGCCCGCCCGCGTCGGAAGCAAAGCAACGGATATATCATATGCTGCCCATTGCATTCGGTTCGCATATCCGCGACAGAGGCACCTTCGATCGATCTCAGAGACCGTGGCACGAGCCACCACCAAAGCATCTATAGCAGTCCCAAGCCAATTACGCCCTACTCCATCAGGCAGGCAGGGCATCAGTTTGAGTCCGGTAGAACCACTACTAACCACACCGGCCGGTCGGTGTCCCCGTGAGTCCGTCCGTCCGTCGATCTCCCGGCCGGCCGGCGCCTCTACGGATCAGTACTACACGTACGGCAGTAGTAGTACCGCACTACCCGCCTGCTGTACATGTCTTGGGCGGTGCGTGGTGGTCGCGCGCGTACACACCTTCGTTTTTCACGCGAGGTCTACGGCAGTGTACGTAGTACTACGTACTACGCAACTGACAGCGTTGTAAATGCACTGCTGATCGAGTGTCTGAGATCTTCTTGGACCAGCTAGCCAGTCAGTCATCATGTTTCCCTGGTGCCCGGCCAACTGCAAGTCTGCAACGCATGCAAGGCCGTGCGCGCGCGCAATCAGCAGCGCAACGCATGCGTTAGCTAGTCTCCCAGTACGTCGCAGTCTGGGAGAGATCGATCTAGCCTCACACGATAAGCATAAACGAAACAGGCCGGCCGGGTCGCTACTGCCGGTGTCCCGATAAGCATATGCGATGCATGGTCGGTCCTTCTCCGGCAGCTAGCGCAGGCCTTTTTCAAAGGCGATCGAATCGAATCGGTACGTGTTCATCACCACAACAACATCCCCGTAGCGCTTTCAGTGCAGTTTACGTCGCCGCCGGCTCGATCGATCAAACAGTTTTAAGCTGTCGTCGTCCCTAGCTAGCTAGCTACCTAGTAACCCTGTCCTATAGATTCTCATCAGAGCCACCAATAATCACTCGCGTTCGCGTCGATCACATGGCCCGTGTGCCAGGAGACACGCCACGCACGGGTGGTTTATATTAGCGGGTGTACGTACTTATTAGTAGGAAAAAAAATATGTATACTCCGTACTATATATATATTTTTATAACAAGAACTCGTCAGTCAGATCTCGAGCTTGCCGGCCGGGTTCGCTTGTCTCGATCGTCCGCGGCATGATGGCCGCGTTAGGTGCGATGGCCGGCCGCGGCCCCCTCGCATGCATCACAAAGCGGTCGGCCGGCCGGCCCTCACGTGGGGGACCGGGATCCATCGATCAACCATCGGATCGAGCTGCTGGTGGCCAGTGCATCTGAACCGGGAGGCCGGGAGGGCAGGCTCGCTCGGTCGTCGGCACAGCGATTGGTGCGGGGTGTACGTCGTCCGGTCCTTACCATGCGGGCCGGCCGGGGCGTGATTCGGATGGACCGCGGCCCGCCAGGCGCCACTAGTCGTCCGGTCTGCTGTTGCATTGGCCATTGGGAGTGGGAGAACATGCTGCGCTGCTGTGCCTCTACTTTGTTAGGAGGAGTTAGCAGGGTTTGGCTCGTGTCTAGCTGCCTAAACGTGGATCGATCATCACCGCTCGTGAACGCTTTGCTATATCTGCAGGCAATGGCAGGTGCATGCACGGCGCTGAATGAAGAAGGTGTCGTCTTCACGCTGAAAATGCAGGGAGACGACGACAGATCGATCGGATCGGATCGGATCAAAGTGGGCATGCTTTAAGCTTTATTAGGTCTACTATAAAATTGTCGTCACATATATAGCTCCTACCATCACAAATACGAGTTGCATTGAGGAGGATATGGATGAAGCGAGTCGACTTTTATTCTTCGATCATTGGGAAAGGTTTTTCTTTTCTGCTTATTTGGCGATGCTTGAGTCGGCCGGTGAGAGATACATCATACATACATGGAACCTTGCTTGGCAGAAGAAAAAATAGTTGATTTGGAGTTGTGTATCCGTACTTGTATGAATCATCTTGTATTCTTGTTTATGTAACAATAAGATAATAAATGCATCCGTATACAACTCTTCTGATCTCCTATGGTTGGTGTTGCTAAGATGTGTTATATTAACTTTTATTTCTCTGCTTTATTTAGTAGATCAGGACCCATAAAATCTTTTACGTGACCAGGGAAAGAAAGAGAATAAATATTCAAACCACTTCATTTTAGTTCACCAGCACAAAGTCAAAATAAGTGTGCTTTCCTTTCAGAGCTAGCCAACACATGCTCTAAAGAATCCCTTCTATATATAATAGGAGGGGATTTCAACATATTGAGGAAGCCAGAGGAAAAAAGCTCAGGAGAATACGATCCCAAATGGCCTAACCTCTTTAATGCTGTCATCGAATCTCTAGATCTTAAGGAGATAATAATGGTTGGCCGTCAATACACCTGGGCGGGAGCGGGGGACAATCCAACTTTCGAGAAATTAGATAGAGTTCTAGTAAGTACGGAATGAGAAATTCAATTCCCATTGGCAACGATTGAACCTAGAGATAGGAATATTTCTGACCATACTCCCCTGGTTCTTAGCACAGGAGAGTCGTCCCTCCTAACCCAAAACCGTCCTTTCAAATTTGAGAGAGGATGGCTTATACGGGATGGTTTTATGATATGGTTGTAAATATCTGGCAATCAGAAAGTGCAGGATCGACACCTCTTGAGCGTTGGCAGTTTAAGATCCGCAGACTGAGACAACACCTAAGAGGTTGGGCCAAACATATAACAGGGTTATATAAAAAAGAGAAGAAGACCTTGCTAGCTCTTTTAGAGAATCTTGATAAGAAAGCTGAGAGTTCCTCTTTATCTGATCAAGAAATTAACTTCAAACTTTATCTAAAAGAGCGTTTAGTTTCTCTTTTGAGAGAAGAGGAACTAAAGTGGTATGAAAGAGCCAAAGTAAAGACCCTTTTGGAGGGAGATGCAAATACTAGGTTCTTTCATCTAGTAGCAAATGGAAAACATCGCAACCAACATATCTATAAACTTGAAGATGATCAAGGAGCTGTTATTGGTGATACTCAACTTAGAAGCCATATTACCACATATTATAAAAAACCTCTTTGGTCACCAGAAACATCAGAGATCACACTAGTGGAAGATCAGATTACAGATATTTCGCAAGTATCACCTGAGGAAAATGAAATCCTCATTATTCCGTTCACCGAATCTGAGGTGAAGGAAGTTGTCTTCCAAATGGAACATAACAAAGCCCCAGGCCCCGATGGTTTTTCGGCAGAATTCTATCAAGTCTTTTGGGGGTTGATAAAGGATGATCTCTTACCTCTCTTCTATGATCTACATAGAGAGGCCCTTGATTTACACAGTCTGAACTTTGGAATCATTACACTAATTCCCAAAGTTCAAAATGCTACTAAAATTCAGCAATTTAGACCAATTTGTGTTCTCAATGTGATTTTTAAAATATTCACAAAAGTAGGCACAAACAGACTGAATAAGATAGCCAAAACTGTTGTCAGTCCAATGCAAACCGTCTTTATGCCAGGCCGGAATATCATGGAAGGAGTCGTTATACTACACGAATCTATTCATGAGTTACACACCAAAAAATGAGATGGCATCATTCTCAAAATTGATTTTGAAAAAGCCTATGATAAGGTCAAGTGGTCCTTCATACAACAAACTTTACGTATGAAAGGGATTCTCCACAAAATGGTGTAGATGGGTCCAAAGCATGGTTATGGGAGGAAGTGTTGGGATCAAAGTTAATGATGATGTTGGACCCTACTTCCAAACCAGACGCGGCCTACGACAGGGTGATCACATGTCACCTATCTTATTTAACATTGTTGCGGATATGCTAGCTCTTTTGATCAATAGAGCAAAAAACGATGGTCAAATAAGTGGAATAATCCCCCACCTAGTTGATGATGGTCTGTCAATACTTCAATATGCAGACGACACAATCATCTTTATTGATCATGACCCGGAACAAGCAAAGAATCTTAAGCTTTTGCTTTGTGCTTTTGAACAATTATCTGGTCTTAAGATCAATTTCCACAAGAGTGAAATTTTCTGCTATGGTGCAGCCAAAGGTTTGGAATCCTTTTATACAAATATCTTTGGTTGCGACACAGGTGAGTATCCCTTTAGATATCTAGGGATCCCAATGCACCATAGACAACTCCTGAATTCTGAGTGCATGAAGGTTGCAGAACGTTTCCAACAAAAACTCTCTTGCTGGAAGGCAAAGTACTTGTCCTATGGGGGGAGACTAGTGATGCTTAATTCAGTTTTAAGCAGTCTACCCATGTTTATGATGTCCTTCTTTGAGATTCCTAAGGGCGTCCTTAAAAACCTCGATCATTTTAGATCAAGGTTCTTCTGGCAAGGTTCTTCAGACAAACATAAGTATAGACTTGTCAGGTGGAATATTTTATGTCGCCCAAAGGACCAAGGTGGTCTAGGTATCCTTGATTTAAAGTTGCAAAATAAGTGCTTGCTGACCAAAAGGTTGGTTAACTTACTCAACACAGATGGCATGTGGCAGACACTATTAAGGAATAAATACCTTAGATCAAATTCACTTACCCAAGTGACATCTAAACCAAACGACTCTCATTTCTGGAGAGGTCTTATGCATATCAAAGAGGAGGTGTTAGCTAATGGCTCCTTCAATATTAAAGACGGAACCAACACTAGGTTTTGGGACGATACATGGGTAGGAGATAAGCCTCTGAAAGATAAGTATCCATCTTTATATAATATAGTATGGGAACCTCATGCAACAGTTTCAAAAGTTATAACTACGAGCCCTCTGAACATATCTTTTAGGAGGGCTCTAGTGGATAATAAACTTACAGAATGGCTGAGTCTAGTAGCACGGATCTCAATTGTTGAACTGGTGGAAGGTTCAGATTACTTCAGATGGAGACTAACCAAATCTGGTTTGTTCTCTGTCTGCTCTATATATCTCCATCTTATTGATACACAAACACCTTTTCATCATAAGAAGATCTGGAAGATTAAAATTCCTCTAAAAATTAAAATCTTTCTTTGGTTCTTGCAAAGGGGTGTCGTCTTAACCAAAGACAACCTTGCGAAGAAAAAATGGAGGGGGAGTCAAAAATGCATCTGTTGTAATAAGAATGAAACTATCCAACACTTGTTCCTTGATTGTCCCCTTACCAAAATGATTTGGAGGGTTATCTTCTTTGCTACTAGTTTGACCCAACCTAGATCAATCAACCACATGTTTGGTGGTTGGTTGTCTAATCAAAATAAAACGATTAGGAATTTGATTTGGGTGGGAGTGGTTGCTATGTTTTGAGCAATTTGGAGATGCCACAATGATGTTGTTTTTAATATATTGAAATATAACTCTATTATGCAGGTAATTTTCAGAGGAGCATACTGGTTACGCTCTTGGGACAAGCTGCAGCGTGATGAGATAGCCAAAGACGCGCTCTCAACGATAAGCAAGAAATTGGAAGTTATTGCTTTAGAGATATCCAATAAAAGATGGAAAAAATTGAATTGCTTAAATTAGCGTCTTCGTCGATATGTTAAGACTGTGGCTATATCCTTTTTCTTTTTCGTCCAAACTTTATAATAATAGGCTGTGTACATTTCTGGATGTAGGAACCGGATTTTGTTAATCCATTATCTAAAAAATTTTAGTTCACAAACTGTATGTCCAAACTGGATATCGAAGCGAGTTGTACTACTAAACAGAAGGGGAACAGGTGTAGATTAGCTAGGATTGAGCATAACAACAAACCAATAAACAAGATATAGAGGACGTGCTGGCCTGCTGTGATTATCTCAAAAGGGGTAACTGATTAGGTGCGTGCGTGCGTGTTCTAGGTTCTCCGTTTTAGACAATTTTTCGTCCTAGCAGATACTCGCTAGGTATACCAAGGCCGAAGGAAATGTCAGGAAACAAAATGATCATGGTAAGGGAAAGAGATTTTTACATGAGTGTCATTAAAAAAATCGTATTTATACGTAAACCATTAAAAAAGTTGGCTACACACAGGTGACACCGGTCTAAATTTTTTTCCCCGGAGAAGTCATTCCGTCCGCATTGCTATCTAACGATGTCAAACAAATATATGAGATGTCCACTTTGCCCTACAGTGCACTGGTCCCGTTTGTCAACCACCCAAACCTTCTCTTTCTCTTCTCTTGAAGTTGTGGACGGTGTGATCTGTCACTCGCATGTCCCAGTTGCAGGAACAACTAGCTCTCATCCTGCTCCCACGGGAAAGTAAAGTTTGTCTTTGAGGGCACATGCTCTCGTATTGTGGTCCACACAATTTACATTGAGATGCGTGCACAACAGTAGAGTGACAATATTATATTGTCTCTCTCTTGTTGTGCACGCATCTCGATGTGAATCGTATGGACCACAATGCGAGGGCATGTGCCCTCAAGGGCAAAAAACTGCTTCCCCCATCCCACTCTTCATCTTACTCCCACTCTTCATCCTCGTGGTCGCGACAGCCGCTGCCCTCGCGGATCACCTGGTAGAAGCAGTAGTCGCCAACCTCGAAGTTGTTGTCGAGACAGAACTTGTGTCACCCGTACCTGAAGGATGACCGTGAGCGTTATTCAGGCTCAACAGCTACGAGCGCTCGTCCATCTGCAGCACCACCCGACGCCGCGCTCCCGCTCCCACCCATGCCCCCATGCGCGCGCCGCTCCGCTACGCGGTCGCCGTCTTCTCCTCCCTCTCGTCATCGGACCCATTTCTCGCCGCGGCCTCCTCCGCTTCGCACACCTCACGCAACCGCCGTTGTAGACCTTCCGCGTCTTCTCCGGTCTCCACCGCGCGTACGACAACGACCTCCTGTTCCTCCCGTTCGCCTTCTTCCCGCTCGCCAAGTTCGCCGTGGCCGCGCGCTCATTGTCGACGAGGCGCGGGCGAGCTCGGCTCATGCTTGGCGCGGATGAGATCGAGAGTAAGAGAAAGTAATGGAGGGGATAAAACGCTCAAGGGATAGAAATGAGAGGGGTATTATGGACCACTACAGTGGCCGGTCCAAAATGTAAGGCCTAGTAAACGATGGAAAATGAACGGCACACACGAACGAAATGACTTTTTCGGAAAGAAAGTTTAGACTGATGTCACCTGTGTGCGACTAACTTTTTTAATGGACTATGTGCAAATACAATCTTTTTAATGAGACTCATGAAAAAGGCTCTATGGGAAAGGCTTTAGTGCAAACAAAATGATGATGATAAGGGAAAGACTTTAGTTGGCTTCTTTAATGGGCCAACCTGCTACATTTCACACCCCATAGACTTCAGAAACCACCAGATCTCAAATTTCCCTTACGTCTCCATGATTTTATTACAAAAAAGCTAGCAGATCATAAAAGTGCATGCACATGTCTAGTAAAGAACTACAGATGCACAAAAAGTGTTAAAAAAGTGGTACATAGAAAATATAGAGGTTGATCAGCAACTCTCCATACATGCGTTTACCGTATGTTTGGTTTGTGGGTTTTGGTGGGTTGGAACGGTCAAACCTAGATGGACCCATGTTTGGATTGGAGGTTGTGTGGAATTGGGTCGACCCGGGTTGGCATATTACCCTTAGATGCGGGTTCAATTCATTCCACCAAATTGGGCGCACCGTGTGGGTTCTAATGGGTCGTTGGGACGAGGCGAGACACGAGGCGGGCTGTGGCCGCCGCTGGTGCATGGCAGGAGCCGGCTGGTGCGGGGCGAGGCGCCTGCTTGCCGAGGCGGAGCGAAGCCGCGGAGGGGCGGCGCCGGCGCGCATGGCCGCGAGCCGCGGCGTGGGGCACGAGGTGACACGCCAAATCGAGCGGTCTGGGGAGCCAGGGAGCGGCACGGGGCGCGAGGTGCAGGGCGTGGTTGTCGGTGCAACCGCCGACCGAGAGGAAGCGTTGGGGCCGTGCGGGGCTGCGCGCACTCGTCGGGGCTGTCGGGCGGGGCGGGGGGGGGGGGGGGGGGGGGGCGCTCGCCGGGGCGCACTCGCAGGGCCCGAGCGGGTCTGGCCGGAGCGCTCGTGGAGGCGGGGCGAGGCCGTGGGGGTGGGGCGAGCTCGCTGTAGTGGCCTCTGTGCGCGCACGCGACAACCGTGGGAGGAAGAAGGAACCCACTGACGAACAGGGCCCACACGTCAATGACCAAACCCACCTTGAGACATCCTTCAAACTAAACAAATAACTGGAATCAACCCATCCTTCAAACCAAACAAGAAATAGGTTCAACCCAATCCCAAAACTGGGTTAGGTCCAACCCATCCTACATCATCCCAAACCAAACAGTTACAAAAGAGTACAAGCGCCACAAACAAGTACTTCCTCGCTTCCGTTTTAAAGTTCACTTCATCTTATATATTGAGCATTTCTACTACCTCGTGTCGCCCGTCTCTCCACACTTCTCCAGAAAGTCAGTAGATCATAAAACTGCATGCACATGATCAGTAAGAACTACGTATTGACAACAAATTTACTGCAGCATATAATATAAGCGTTAAAAAATGGTAATATTAGTTAAATAATAATGCTTACGGTTCTGCAGTAGCTGCTTGTGTCCACGAAGAAGAACCGACGCTGCTCATCATCATCACCACAAGAACCACTGAACTCTTCGTCAAAGGAACTAAAACTGAAAGACCGGTGGCCCTGTTCTTGCTCCCCATGCTCCTCCTCCTCCTCCTCCGCAAAGGAAGCGGCGGCGTCGCCACCGAAGCCGCCAGCAGGAGCCTCGGCGGGGTCGACCTCCTACTTGCGTTCGCGCACGCCGCCTCTGTTCTCACGTGCTCGACCCGGCAGCACAGAGGGCGCAAGGAGCCGAGCTGTGGTCGCGCAGAGGAGGCAGACGGACGCAGCCATGCACGCGACAGGGAGGAGGATCACTACGGCCGCGGGGGAGAGGAGGAGGAGCGCGACGACCACGACGAGGAACACACATAGGTTGAATGCGTGCAAGGCCAGAGCAAAGAGCGATTTGGTGCTGGTGCTGCTGCTGCTAATCTTCGCGGTGGAGGCGGTGGTGAGGGCGTCCTCTGTTAGAAGAGAAGGCATGGTCAGCACTCAGCACTCAGTGATGCTCTGATGCTTAGCTAGCTACGAACCCCATGATTTGCAAGACTCTTTATATATATATATATATATATATATATATAATATATATATATCGCTCCCGGCCCATCATGATTCAGGAACAACTTAAACAGGGATAACGAGAGAGAAGACATGAGCTGAGATATGGGCACAACCAATCTCATCTATGATCGACGATCTGTCAGAGTCTAGCTAGCCACGAACCGGGTCGCAATTTCTCCGTGGAACGTGATCCTCGTTGCGAATGAAGGTGGCTCTGCTTATTACGCGTGGAAGTTCCATGACGTGGGGCGATAGCTGTGCTACACGTGGAACTGTGGAAGGGAACTGGACGAGCCCAGAGCTTACCTCGGCATTGACGGCTTGGCGTTAGCGGGTGGCAGCAGTCGGGGTCAGATTTCAGATCGGGTTTTCTTGCGGTCACCGTTGTCACGAACTGAAAGCCCAAGAGGCCGACCTTTCGGCCCTTTACAGTCCAGTTGGAGAGCTCATTTTGATTGTCAACCACCACAAACCGAGAACGTATACATCTACGGTAATGCTCCATATGGAGCGTTCTACCCGTCGAACAACACAGCCCGGTCCATCTTACCCCCCGCACCCTCGCGCGCGCCCGCCCCACTCTCGCTCTCTCTCTCTCTCCCCCCGACGGGGACGGCGACGCCTCCTCCTCTCTCTCCTCCCTCCTTCCCACGACGGCGGCGAGCTCCTCCCGCGCCCTCGCCTCCCCCTCCCCATGGCGGCGGCGGCCTCGGATTCGCTGGATCCGGCAGCGGCCACGGACCTCATCCCCTCCCATGGCATATTCCGGCACCGGCGACGACGGATCCCGCCGGATCCGGTGATGGCCGCCACGGATCCGGCGGATTCGGTGGCGGCTTCAACAGATCGAAGGCTAGGTAGGCGTCGTCCTCCTTCTCTCTCCTCTTTTTCCTCCTCCCGCTTCCTTTTTTCCGGCGGCGTGCTAGGGTTCCGGCGAGCACCGCCATCACCGCACTCCATCGTTCATGCTGCCATGATTTCCCCTTTTTGTTTCTTTTTCTCATTATTTTTGTGTCATTTGTCGGACCTTATTGTTTCAACATTGCGGTTCTTTGTGTTTCTAAAATATTTTTTGAGTATTTTTTTGTTTCGGTTTTCATTGCCCTTTTATGTTTCATTTGTGGTTGCTTTTTTGTTTCAGATGATGTTTTTCTTTTGTTTCTTTTTCTTGTTTCTCAGCTTCTGTCAAAAACTATTTTGTTCACGATGTTTCGGGGTGTTGATTCGTTTTGTTTCATGTTTCTCAATCTGTTTGTTTCTTTTTCGTTTCAATTTTCGTTTCATTTTTTCTCAATCTGTTTGTTTTCATTTATATTTTTGTTTCAATAATATTGTTCATGTTGTTTCTTTTTCTTTCCCAGAGTTGTTTCATTTTTCTTTTTTCCATGTGTTTCTGCAGGAGGGAGGGGGGGGACGACGGTGGGGTGCTCGGCGGCGGGATGCTGTGTGTGTGTTGGTGGGCGGCTGGAAGGGTGGCCGAGCGTGGGATGTCTGTGTGTGTGTTTCTAAGCGGGGTGTGGGTGTGTGCGTGTGGTGGTTTCCATGCGCGCGCTGCGGAGGGGGGAGGGAACGGGCCGGGCCGTGTGTGAGCGTTCGTTCGATCGAACGTTCTTTCGCCAATATGACCCATACATCTAGCTAGAAACATTACCACACCACACATATGTATTGAGACCTTTGTGCCGTTGAAATTGAGATGAGATTGGGCCTAAGTCGACCCCAGAGGCAAAGCGGTCCTTTAAGCCCATCTAGCTATTTTGTTTCTTCATCGCTACAGATTTTTTTTATTGGTAATTTGGTTTTATGGAGGCCAATTGGTCCCGTTTGATGGGGTTAATTTTGTGAATGAAGAAGCTCAGATATTTGCTTAAACAGGTGCCAAAGATTGGTTAGTCGCATGAACCCATTGTCTGTGGTTTGTCGGTATTGTGCTACTAGTTGATTGATTGGGAAAAGACAATTGCGCATATGCATTGGAGCCTTTCGCATCGACTATCTAAAAGAATAGATTTTTAGATTTGTTTTAAGTTTATTTTTTAAAAACTTTAACTAAATATATTATTAAAAATGTACGTAGAAATTAGTATCATCATATTTATCATATAATAGATTTTCACATAGTACTCATTTTAAGTTATATATATTATTATAATTTTTTTATAAAATTAGTTAAAATTAAAAAAGTTTCACTGATATACGTAGATTATAGGTATTAATTTCCCCGAGAACAGAGGATATTAACCAGGCAGAAAGACAGTTATCCAGAAACTGTCAGGACACGCATTTCGTTGCCGAGGATCGGACAAAAAAATTACAGAACGAGGTGTGCAGTTAATGGCCGAGGGTGGCTGCACTCACAGTAGACGCCAGTCCTGTCACAAAGGAGGTCATCAACTCGTGGGCCGATCAATTTGGAGCCCACGTTGTAATTACAGTTCGTCTAAACTAGTGCTACTAGGCCTGCCTGGAGGCTGGAGCCCTGAACCACTGGATCCCACCCATGACCAATGATCTTTCGCTGCCCATCTGGATAGCCACCACCAGCCCAGACGGCGACTCCGGGCCGCCCGCGCTCGACGGGGCCTACCATGCCACGGACACCTGTGCCGCGCCGCGCGGGGAGGCCACGGGCTAGAACCAGAAATGCGCGGGGCCGGGGGCTGGGTGCGCGCACGCGGGGCGGAGCCGCTCACGTGCCCTGCCCAGCGCGACAGCGACGTCGCGCCGTGGTGGCGTGCCGTCCATGTCCATGGCGCCCCTAGATTTCGTGGCGCGGATGAGAGCGCGCGTCGTCGTAGGGACGCGCGGGCGCGGCGCTGTCATCCGTCTCTCTCGATCTCCAGCCTCTGGCAAGGCGATGCGCGTGGTCACGGCGAGCCGGCTCCCGGCCCCGCCGCGGCCGCAAACCCATATGCCGGTCCCGCTGGCCATTTCGCTTTTTGGATAAAACCGGAGAAGCACCCGCACGCGTCCACCGCCATCCGAACCCGGCCGGTGCGCCTTTTTTCATCCCAAAAACAAAAGAAGAAAACGATTTCCCGGTCGTCTAAATACGAGCAGGACACCGGGGACGTGCGCAATTTCGCAGCGCAAAAGCGAAAGCAGTCGAACCGGAAGCCGCTAGAAGAAGCTCCCGTGGGACCCTCCCGCCATCCCCTCGCGGGTGGGGTCCACTGGGCCACCAGCAGTGAGTTGGCCACATGGCCCCGCGCGCGGGTTAGCTTAGCTACACGCTCTCATCAGCTCTCAACAAGTCACATGCTCTTAGCTTACTATGGGTTAGCGGTTAGTCTAGACTTATTTACTGATCCCTATGCTGATTCCTTATTTTAAACAAAAAAAGGAGGGGCAGAGAGAGAGAAAGACCCTGGCCTGGCCCCTGCGCAGAGGGAATGTCCATGCGTCGCCACTACAGTAAACAAGGGAGTCCTTGTGCTCGATCTGTGAACTCATTAGTTTAAAGAAATTCAGGCTCTGGTGGCCAAAGCTTTCGCTTTTTAATCATCCCTTGGAATCTTCTTCTCTGGCACACTGCCGGGGGCAATTATGTTACTACTTTTGTCTAATAGTATATATCGTGAGATTATTTTATTTATCTCTGCCACACCGCTCGATCGAGCGAGCTAGTTTTTTTTAAAAAAAAATACAAGAGAACTGCTTCCTAGCTCACCATCGCTTTGTTTGAGTTAACTACTCCCTAGCTAGCTCGATGGATCCATGGAGTACTTTTTGGTACGTGAGGGAGAGGCCGGGGGCTTTGCTAATTAGATAGCCCCAGCACGACAGATGGGATTGCGTATGCTCGCTGCTAATTTATGCTGGGGCTGTCGATCTGCCTGCCCACGGCGCCGTATTCATTAGCGCCTCATTTTATTTGTTTTTTTTAGAGACGGAGACAGCAATGTGTAATCGTCGTCATGCGTGCATGTGAGTGCATGACTTCAATCATTCTAGATCAGCATCATCAGCTAGAGCTACAAGTCAATCGGCAATTACTCTTTTCGCTTTCCGTTTCCTTCGTCATCTATATATATCACTGTCTTTTTAATTCGTTTCCAGAATTTTACATCCATGCCAAGCTTTATTAATTAATCACGTGTAAAATTAATAAAGCTTGTCAGCATGGGTACGGTGTAAAATTCGATATGGCTGAGGCTTCAAGCTTGTCTACAGCAGTGGCGGTGGTGAATTCGATCTCTAGCTAGGTGAACATGCATGACATATTCGATCGATCGCCGCGGCCCCCGCTGTACAAGAAATGAAATGAAAAAAGAAAAAGGAAACGACAAGACCCAGACGTGTTTACACGTTCTCAGTTTACTACTAATACGTGCAGTAGGGAGAGAGTGAGCGAACAACAAACAAAGAAAAGGCGAACACAAAAGGGGCGGGTGTGTGTGCACACACATGGGTGCCGCCATGCTAGCTATATTATGCTGCGTGCGCGCCATGATGGTGTGTGTGCCTGGCTGCCATGCATGGATCTAAAGCTAGCTCCTTCATATCGATAGAATTCTATAAGCCAATACTTATTATATACAATTAAAATTCGTTGCCGTGCGAGATGGATTAGTATTTATAAATCTTCGACATGACAACTCATGCAAAAGTTGGAACAATTTGTTTGGCTGCTGCTGTTCCGCATATAGCTAGCTAGATATCGTTCCGATATGCATGGTCGGTCGGCGTACGGCTATGGCTTAGCGGAAATGATTAGCGCATCGCACTTTGCCTGACACGCAGACGATGTCGCTCTGTCGATGATCCTGCATGCCGATGCGCGCAGCAGGTCTTTCTTCCTGCGGGATATCTTGTTAGTAATTACTACAGTAGTGTACGTGTAGTTTACTCGCTACTAGTAACTTATGAAGGTCTTCCCGGCCTGCAGCTCTGGTCCATGAAGTGCCCTGCAGATGCCGCAATTATGCAAATATATATATGCATGTGAACCTTGGTAGTATAGTAGTCTGAGGATTGAATTCTGGGTAGTAGTTACCACGAGCCTTTGTACTAGTGTCACACGAGATCACGAAAAAAAAAGTTACTGTAATTATACTGCAGGGGCCGTGCATTGCTTTGGCTTTTTTACTGCTGGATATTTTTTTTTGAGATTACACAATACAATGCAGACGCTCAACGCGTACGCATACTCACTTTACGAACACATGCACGTAAACCCTACCCCTATGAGTACTGAGCCGGCAAATCTTGAAGTTGACGAAGTCACACAGGCGTCTCTGAAAATTATAGAATAAATTCAGAATAAAGTGTCGCACCAAGAATTTGTGGGGCTTCCCAACCAATAGCCATTGCGGCTTAGACCCCTTGACTTTTACTGCTGGATCAAGCCCCGGCTTTATCCGCACACAGCACGCACGGCACGGCAGTCGGCACTCGGCACAGAGAGAGGCTCCACCTCCTGCACTGCATGTCTGCATGCGGCATGCCCTACCGGGCGCGCTCGTGTAGGCGTTGATCGGTCCGTCGTCGGCCCGGCCGCCTGGCCCCTTGCGCGTGTCACCTTTTTTCAGATCTCGAGCAGTACGTGCCGCCACTGTTGGCACGTGCGCGCGTGTCAGGGCACACGTGAGCGCACCCGGCCCCCTGGCCCCTGCTCGCGCCGCAGCGATTCCAGGTCCAGGTCCAGCAGCGAGGGTCCCCCGCGCGGAGGCGACGGGTGAGGCCGGAGGGTCGAGCGGCGGTCAGGCCCCCCCTCTCCCGCCCGCCGCGTCGAGCGCGCGCTCGGTCCGCTCACCCGACCGGCGCCCGCGCGGCGGCATGTTGTTTGCGCTCGGTCGCTTGAACCTCGGACGTGACGGACTGACGCGTGCGGGGGGTAGTGGCCGGCCGGGCCACCACCACCCCCGTTCTGCACACGCGCACGGGCCCTTGTCTCCCGCACTGCCTTGGGCCTTGTTGCCCTTGGCTTTGGCTAGGGCTAGCTAGCTAGCTAGCTGATCATGCAGATCGCTCGTACGTGACCAGACGCTGCGCGCTGACTAGTCTCGATCGTTACCATTCCGAGCGAAGAAATCGCGTGGTTGGTAGGTGCACGGCCCCGGGGCTGGGATGATGGAGTACGTGGAAGCAAGATGCGTTTCACCGATCGAGGGCGCCATTTCCCAACTTTTTCCGACCCTCGATCGCGAGTTAGGCCGGCCGGCACCACTAGGAAGCAGCAGCCAGCAGATGGTCGCACGTGTTTTTTTTTGTAGACAGAATCAGTACACGAGTCGTGCTTAGCTATAGAAAACAACGAATGCAAAACGGATGGATGCGCACGCCCGGTCGTCGTCGTCATTCCAATCGCGACGGATCGGATGACAAACGGACGTGCGCGCGTTGTGCCACTCTATCACAATTTAGGTGTGACAGCAACTATACACAGTCCATGCATAGACGGGCATGCACATCATCGATCAGTTGTATTCGAGAGAGGGAAACTAAAAAGAAACGTGCTCGCGATCGATTAAAACACCCTTTAATTAGTGTAACTTTGCCAATTGGTATTCAGACTCAGCTGCAGGGAGATTTACACACGACCGCAGCGGTGATTGGAGCCGTAGAGGTCAGAGGGTCCGCAGGCCTGGACGCCGAGGCGGGGCGCGACACGGGCGACAGACACGACGCCTGCCTGCCAGCCCTGCATGCTGATCCCCGAAAGCACGGTCAGATCCACCTTTAATTCCGCCCGCCCCCGCTCAGAATCAGCACGAGCGCGTCCGCGCCGGGTGCGCGCGTACGCAGACGCAGTCACGCTCACGCAGCGGCTCACTGCGCGGGGCCGCCCTTTTGCGTGCGGCCCGGGGGTCGCTCGCCGCCGTCAGGGCGGCTTCCGATGCCGGCACAAACCCGAACGAACGCCGGATCGAGCGCGACATGCCCACCTCTCCACCAGCGGGGTTTGGCGGGGGGACCAGTCTATCTCGACTGCGCGCGCGGCGCGGCTCGCTAGCATCGCGTCTCTCCCTGAAACCACGTGGTTCGTGGCGTTTTTTCGGACGGGTCGTGCTTTAGGGCGCGTGCTCCCTCCCCCTCCACCGGATTATACCGCAGCGCACGATGCGGGCTTTGGGTTTACGGCCGCCGTGCCGTGCGCACCCCGGGGCCGGCGCCGGTCGGCGGCCATCGTGCGGTATGGTGAATTCCCCGGGAAGCAAAAGCGGTCGGCGGAAATCGGGGTTGGGGGGTAGCGTGGTGGACCCATATCCATCATTCCCCCGGGCTGCTGTTGCGGTTGGTCTTTTTTTTGCGGGGCGCGTAAAGGGGGTTTCGGTTGGAGGAGCAGATACATAGCTTCGTGCACTCCGATCAGTAGCCTGGGGGGTTTAGGGCGGGGCGCCCCGTGGCACGTGAAGTGGTTGCGATCGTTGTGGGGCGGCCGAGCACCAGTATGACCCTGTTTAAAAACAACTTAATACTACTTATGATCAAAATAAAACTGACCTAACTCCCAAACCAATTTGTTTTTTTTAAAGGGTTTTTTTTGTCACATTTTCTCCCTATTTACCCCCATTTTCATTGAACCGTAGACGCTTGGGTCATAACCTTTTCCCAAAAATAAGCCCAATTCCATATTTATGTAGTTTTATCTAATAAGTGCTTCTTTTGCCATGGTCCCAAAAACAGGGCTTTTTCGTTTTTTTTTTTTTCCGGAGGTTTTTGCTTCGGTGGTGGGTTTTCCCACCTGATCCGTTTCACAGCACCACCACGCCCCGGCCCATATCTTGCATCGACAAGATAGAAAGGGGAAAGGCGGCGGGCTAGGGCGCCGCAGCGACAGCTAGCAAAGGGGGGGGAAAAAAAAAGGCACGAGCAAGCAGGAGGAGAAAAAAGGGCGACGAGGAGCTCCCGTGGACGTGTCTCCTCCACGATTTTCGGCGAACGTGTTTTTTACGGCCAGTATATAACAAAATTGCAGGGGGGTTTTGGTTTACCGTATCGGGGCGAGGTCGCTCTTGGGGAAAAAGGCCGATCCAAATCGTGGTTTCCGTTTCCTCTTATCTATTGATGAAGCTTTGATGAATGAGGCCAATAAAAGGGAAAAGGCTTGTTGGGACCTATGAATGGGGGGGGGGAGGAGTGGCCTGGCCGAATCTGGAGCACATGAGCGACCCGGTGGACGTCTCCATCCAGGGGTGCCCCCAATTTCCCCCGGCCCCATGTTGCCTCTCCGGTCCCCCACCTCCCACCGTCACGTGACCCTTAGAAGTCCCCTTTCCCGTCGGCCCGGGCCCCCCTCTTTCAAACCGGAAAATTAAATTACCCCGCTTGAAATGCACGACCACTCTCCCGGCGGGGGGTTTAAACCCCGGCAGAGGAGCATCGCATCGGTCCGGGGCGGCGGGTGATTAGCCCTTTAACCAGAAGCCAGCCACGTGCGCGCCCGCCGCCGCGTCTGCGTCTGCATCCGCGCCCTCGCACCGTCGCACGCGCGCGGCGAGAAGGAAAAACCCCGGGCCCGGGTGCGCGAGTAGTTGACCCCGTTATAAAGCGCTCGCGCGGGCGCTAACCAGCAGCAGCCATAGCTGGTGTACGATGGGGGAGAGGACGGGGAAAGAGAGGGAGAAGGCGAAGGAAGCCAAAGCAAGGTCGAGGACTCGGAGAGAGCTAGCGAGAAAGCTTGCTGTGTCAGCCACGTGATCGGGAAAAAAGTCTACATACGATCCAAACCCGGGGCGACGGGCTCCCTTGCGGGTTCTTCCGGCCGGTTTCGGTAGGTCGCCGACGGCGGGGGAAGGGGAAATTTAAGCAGCAGCTGCTCGCCAAGAGAATTGCGGCGATTGATGATGGCGGGGCGCTGCGATTGACGTGCGACGATTATGGGATCCAAAGGGACTGCCCGCGCGCATATGCGCCTCTGTTGTGTTGTGTGGTGTGTGTTGGGCTTTCTAATTCGTTTGGAAAAAGTAAAATGATCTTTGCCGCGCGGAAACAAGGCGGCGACGCACCGAGCACGGGCTTCCTCTCGCTGTACGCCGCCGGCCCCCGGAAAAGGGAGCTCCTCCACGACTCCAAGGCGCCGCCGCCTCCCGCTCAAGGGGCTGCAGTTTTCTGTTTCTTCATTAAACCCTTTTCCCTCGATCCCCTGACAATTCTACTCCCCCGTCCGTTCTACGTCCAAATATGTAGCGTTAGGTAGATCTGTGCCTTTCAGTTCCTTATTCCTCCCTGGATCAATCGACCGGATGAAAAACCTTGCAAACCAGCATGTATAGTAGGAGTAGTTATAGTAATTAATTAGCCAAATTAGCCTGTTCCTCGCTTTTGCGCGTGATGATTGGGGTTTATTTATATATAAAATATAAAAATATAATAAATAGTGGCACCGTTTTAAATTTCGTGCAAATTAAGCTGGACGGGGATAAGAAGCGACAACCAAAGCCCAAAGGCGGGATCACGTGTGGGTTGGAAAGCAAGGAGCCGTCGACGGCCTTCCATCCCTCTGTCCGGGGCCCACCCACCCACCACGGGGTAGCTTAAACATGCTTAGCCCGGATGCCATTTTATTATTTCGAAACAATCGTGTCTTGATTTATTTTTATCTTCCTCTTCTTTATTTAAAATTATAAAAATATAATAATCAATCAAAAAAAACAAAAGGAAAAACGTCCTTCGTTAAATTTCCCCCTACAGCCCGCCGGTACCAATGACAAAAAAAGTTACTGGTTTCCTTCATGTATAGGTAATTTCCTCTTGAAGACGCACGACTTCCTGCAAAGGGTTTGGGTCGTCAGAAGCCGGGAGCGCCCCCGGGGGCCGTCGCCGCCGCTCGCTTCCGCCGCGGAGAGCAGGCAACGGCAGCAGCAGCCCTGGTGCACGCGCTTTCCCCTGCCCGGGCGGCGTCCCGGGACCTTCGCTTCAGCCCCGCGCCCGTGGGCGGTTTTGCTCTGCCGGCGGCCGTCGTTTAAGTCTGAGCCGGCCGTTTGTGTCTGGGGGCCCGCCTGCCACGTCGCTGCAGCCGGGGCGCGAGGTACGTAATGTACCAGTTTTAGGTTCACGACGTACTCAAACTTGTCCTTTGAATTTTAAAGTTACCCCACCACCGTTTCGTCTAGCCAGCCCCGTCGCGTGCTCCCCATGCGCAATGCACACAGCCAGAGCACACGCCACCATGGGGGTCGCGGTCGCAGCGCGTGCGCGTGCGCGTCGTGTGCCGTTTTCGCGTCGTTACTCGTTTTGACGGGCCGCGGGCTTTGCGTGCGTGTCTCAAATGCATCAGAGAAAGGGTTTGAGAGGCCCGTGAGGGGGACTACTCGTCCCGTCGTATATTACGTCTCATAATTACTGTGAAGAGGGAGGGGGATGGGCCTCCTGCTTGACACCGGCCAGCAACCCGGGGGCCCCTTCGGGGCCCTTGTTGCCCGTGAAATCAGCCTCTCGTGTCGGGGGTTCACGTCGGTCCTCTCTTGCGGCGAGCGAGACCCACCCACCCCCCCCACGTGACCTCCAGGTGCTTACCCTCTGGGCCCGGCCATGATGGCCGAGCCGCCGGCTACGTCCACGCCGGACGCTAGCTCCCCACTGGCCCCACCAAAACACCGACATGGGGGGGTTCGCCAGCTTCCGCCTGCGCAATTCTTCGATAACTGTTTGTTTGTGGGAAAAAGGAAAAAAAAAAAAAGAGCTAAAGCTAAAGGGGGCGCTTTGTGTGTTTGTTGTGGTGTGGTCTCCACCCCTGCAGGGCAACAGCAGCAGCAGTGGGCGTCCCCTTCGCCGGCGCCGGGGGGGTCAGGCGGCCGCCGCCGCAGCAGGCGCCACCGGATAGAAAGGGCGGCGGCGGCGGGAGGCGGGGTCATGGAGTCTGGCTCCAGAATCCGTGGCGGGGCGGGGTTGACGGAAAGCGACGGCCCCCACCACGCGCCGCGAGGTCCTCCTCCTCGCTCCAAGGGGTTTCCCCAATTTCGCGCTGAATCTATGCTAAAATTATCCTCCTCTCTGTTGCTCTTGACTCCAGTGACGATGGGGGGAAAAATCGATTTCATCTGGATTTTTGACAGTCTTTCGCCCATTATTTTTTAACGTTTTTTTTTTTAAAGACCCCCCCCGTCCTTGTGCTCATCGGGGGGTTTGTGTTCCGTGTTGGGGTAGCAGAGTGGACGGTGAGGAAGAGGATTTTTGGGTGGTGTGGAAGGGGGAGTCTGCACGCGCTTGGTGGCGATGGGCGCGGGCTGGAAGTTGGGAGCCGGCCCACGTCCACAGCTCCCGCGCACCTCCTCGTCTCCGGCCGCTAAGCGGCTCGCCTGCCCTGCCGCGCCTTGTGCTGCTGCGCGTCGGGCCCGCCCCGTAACGCGCGTCCATTCCCTCCGCCACGCTCGCCCACCCCCGCTCGACCGAATCCCGCACCCGCCCCCGCAACTCCTCCACGCCGCAGCGCGGACTCGCGTCCGCCTGTCTGCCTCCCGTCGCGCTACGCCACTACCTTGCTCTCCGTGCGCGCCCCCCGGCCTTCCTCCCGCCCCCCCTGCCATCGCAGACGTTTCCCGAAGTGCGCCCTGCCGGGCAGCACATGCCCACGCACTACGAGTTGCCGCACACGCGGGGGACGCTCGTTTTCCCTTGGGGGAACACGTTGTCGCCATGACTTTGCCTGTGGCGGGGCGGGGGTTTGGGCACGCCAAATATTTGAGGGATGTTTCCACGGGATGTTGTTTTCAGGACTTCGCTAATACCGGGGCTTGTGGGAGAACGGGTGGGCCCCTTTAAAAGGGGTTCAACATTTTTCATCAATGATGCACTGTAGTTTGCCTGACTTTGTGTTTTCTCATTCCTCCTCAAAGCCTTTGGGCTGAGACTTCCTGGTGCCACAGCCGCCATGCCTTTTGTGGTCAAAGTGGTTTTTACAACGAACAGATTGGTTTACACCCCTACAGCCATTTTGCAAGTTTGGGTGATTTTTTCTGCTAGGGCACTCTTTTACAGGGGGCCAACCCGCGGGTGAATGTGGTCCTTTGGGAAAGCCATGATATCGTTACTCTAAGAATGGCCTTCCAATGAAGCAGTGCAACTTTTTAAGCAGATGAGGGAAAGGTTGCAGAAGCATGACCCCTGACTCTGTTACCTTGTGTTCGGTATCCTGCTTGTGTCAGCTTGGATCCGTGGAAAATTGCAGAAGGATGGTTGCTATGTCCAAGCCGAGTACAGGGATGATGGGGCTTGTCAAGACAGCGCTGATGACATGTATTCCAAGGAGGGGGGTGCACATGCACAAACAGTCTTTGAACATATGACGTGCAGGAGCGGGATGTGGGCGTCTGGAGTGTTTTGTTGGTGGTTACGGGGTGCATGCATGTCGGGAGGCTGTTGCCCTGTTCTGAGGACATGAAGTTGGTGCTGGGGTTGAAAACCAAATGATTGTAACATTTCTGGGCCTAAATCATGCCAACACATTCCCAGACATACACATAGACAAGTGAACAACGACGCAGCGGGATACGAACCACGGGCCCCAGAGCTGAGGAGGTGTGGCGGCGGAAGCAGGCAGCCGGGCGCGCATCTCGGCGGCGAGGCGCGCGCGGAGTCCACCGCCACCTGCCGAGCCGACGAAAGCGTCGGCATACGCGTTTTCTGCGGCGAGGAGGGCCTGGAGGTCCGGTTCGGAGGTGTTGCGCATCCAGTGGTACGGGTCGCTCCACGACCTCCCGTGCGCCGACACATCGAAGGGGACCTTCTTCGCCACAGGCAGCGTCGGGAAAGCTGTAGCTCTTGGGAGGTGCGGCTGTGAGAGGTGGAGGGAACTGCGGCGGCAGGAAGTGGCGAAGAGGCGGAGGAACACGCCGGGGCACTGGCGCCGGCAGAGCATCGGCGCCGGTTTGATGGTTTCGCTTTGCACCTCTTCTTTTTAGCAAATTTTGCTCTACACTTTTTTTTAAGGGGAATTTCGCTTTGCTCTTAGCTGCGGAAGGAGTGGGCCGGGCCTGTTGATGGTGGGTTTTGTTAAGGTTCAGGCGTTCAGCCTGTTGTATTTTGAAACAGAAGCAGTACGACCAGCCTGAAAAGCCCGAGTCCCACGCATGTTTGTAATTGTAGGCCAGTAGTACAGGATTAGTGCCGGCTACACCATAAAAATGCATAATTCTTATTTTTTTCAGAAGTCAAACGATGAAATGATTGATCAAAACTATATAAAAAATACTGATATTTACTATGTATAAGATAAGTATTAATATATTATTAATTATGAAATATTTTTAGTAAACATAATTGAACTTATAAATGTTAATACTATTCAATTTGGTGTTATGTTAGTTTAACTTACACAAATCCTATAGTTACATAGTTTTTGAATGGATATATTATATAACATAGAATAAATAGTAGATTTTTCAAATAGTTAAATTCCTTTTTTAGGGGAAATAGTTAAATTCCTATGCATTTTTACTGTGTACATAATCAACAATGATATAATAAATACAGCCACAATTAGTGTTCAAAATACAAGCGACCCCAAAATTTTGCCCCATTATGTAGTAAAAACATACTCCCTTTGTCCCTGTATGTAAGTCGTTTTGACTCTTGACTCTGTGCAGTAGTAATTGTTTGAACCTGGACTAGTATCCAGTGTGCAGATACATTGCAGAATGAGTGAATCTAGACATTCACTGTTGGTCCTAAAACAACTAACATAAGGGGACAGAGGGAGTAGGTTAATTTGATATGTACCATTAGAAAACATCACATTTCAAAGATACATATTTATTATTCATGACATTAAAAGTGTGTCGCTACAGTTTCACAAGGGTTCAAAATGTACCATTGCTTACCCGTCAATGCACGTATTGAGAATTTGTGATCAAATTGTCTTTGTCCTAGCGGGCACTTGACCCTTAGAAAACCCTACAAAGCATTGTTACAATCGGATTAGGGCTGTTGACGAGGGTGTGCGATATGAGCACCTGTGCAGTGCCCCCATCTACGCACACCAGCAGGGGCGGCGGGCTTATTCGGTTGCATATCCAAATGACTGTTGCATTGTCCTATGATGTATATATAAATCATTCATATTACATAGCACGGTTGTGATAGTAGGTTAGTGGCTTCATTAGTTGGTCATTCAACTGTATACATTGGTGCATGGTTGTCGGAGATCCAATTTAATGATAAACTTTCAAAAACAAATCGACAAACCAAAAGCCCAGCGACGGCCATCTAGGAAAAGACGAGAGGTCCATCAGGGACAAATCACCGCAAGCCCACGAAGAGGAGGCGCGTGAATGCGTGATTCGTAGAATCCCACCGGCCCGAGCAGGCAGACGTGCCCCCAGGCATACGTGGTTCCGTCTCACCCGACGCAGGGAGCGAGACAACACCCCAGCCTGCGGAAGACGTGAAGAACACCGCCTGTAGGTAAAAGACTTATCTGCCCACATCTAGAAGGTGGCAGCCGCCGCCCTTATATTGCTGACGGTGCAAATGCCGAAAAGAATGGAGGTACAACGATCCGAGGGGTCGTACACCCCGTATAAGCCGGGGCTCAGGATAACACCCTAGTCCCTACCTGAACGGAGACACGTCGAGTCCTCCGATCAGGGACGGGACGGAACCGGACTCCTGACCCGGTGGGACCCACGCTTCCATGGAACAACGACAACGCCTCATGCCTCCGGGCCCCTACAGGAACCTTTCAAACGAAGGTACGTCGGGTACATAGGGCCCACAGGATAGCGATATCCATTGGCTCGGGGCGGAGGAATCTGTCGTATACAAAAAGAATTATAAGAGGGTACAACTCTGTACTCGCCAGACGGTACAACGAACTTCATGCCTCTACTACGCTACGGGTTCAACCGGACCCCCCCTTATCCTCCGGCGATGCGACGAGGGGCCGACACGTCTCCCCTCCTCCGACCAAGTACGAAGGCAATAGGAATATAGAATTGTGAGTGTCCAACATCCTTCCTGAGGAAGGAAAGGATAAGACACGACATACTATGTAGATAGTTCCCGAAGCCATACTTGTAACTTTCCTGAGCCCCTTGTAACTATAAAAGGGGAGCAGGGGGATGACAATAGACAACGAACACAGGCTCAACTCTCGGACTCCTAGAGAAAGAGACCATCACACACAGCTAGTCGATAGCTCACTCACTCTCCAACTCAAACAGAGACCTGGGGCTCATATCCCCTCTCTCGAACCAGCTTGTAAACCCCCTCGCAAGCAGAGATAAG
>CM039120.1:6484595-6510758 GCA_022036555.1 Microstegium vimineum | reverse complement strand
GATAAGGAACGCGAACAGCTCCACACTAGGCGTAGGGATTTCTTGCCCGAACCAGTATAATCCTCTTGTCTCTTTGTCTCACCATTCGAAGCCCGACACATGTACAAATTTACTCATTTGTAGTTTCTAAATACCGACAATTGTTCTCTCTTATTTTCATCATTTTCAGTAGAACGTTGAAATGTAGTGTTCCTATACAAACCAAACTGGTATTTGGCTTTAGATTTCAAAATTTCCAGAGACAACCTTGCTCATGTTTATCTCAATAAATAATCTATATGTATTAAGGTTAATTGAAGCATAAAATTAACTAATTTTCATTCTAGTTTATTTCTATACAAAAATCAACATGTGAAGTAAGGTGGATACAAGTAAAAAGAAGTGAGCCCTAAAGAGATAGCAAACAAAAACTAGGGTATGTTTGGTTCCCGTACTAGTAGAGTCTGACTCGTATTCGAGAGCCAGGCTCACATGGGACAGGCTGAAAACATGCGACCGTTCCGAGAGCCAGGCTCACATGGGACAGGCTGAAAACATGCGACCATGTCGTGTTTGGTTGACTGCATTGATCTAGCCTGGCTGAGAAGAAATATTGTTTGGTTACTCGTACTGAGATATGTTATATGAGATAAAAATATTACAAGTTAATATTATAATTTTTTATTTTACAAAAATATACGTCTAAAATACTTATTTTATCTAACTATGTCTTAAATGTCTTTAAAACACGTTAATATCACTTGATATTAACTAATTATACACTAACAGTGTCATTGGGAGAGAAATGAGTGCATCCGACGAGTCAGGCCCGACAGGAACGGTCGATTTCCACGTTCCCGCATAGCCTGGCTCGGAGGTGCCTCGTGCACGCGCAGAACCTGGCTCACCCAGCCGGCCAGGCAACCAAACAACGGGTTCCTACGTCCGTCAGCTGGTTCAGGAACAGGCCCCTAGTGCCGGTTCTATCACCTACACTACCAAGCAAGCAAAAGCTCCGTCTCACTTTTTCGGCCCAACAACTCGGCCTAAACTAGTGATTCAAACCAGAAACCCACCACCGTCGTTCATCCTCCTCACGATCGCGTCACATGCGCTCCACCATACGGCCATACCACACCACCGCGCGCCGAACTTGGACCCCACCGCCGTCGGCGCATTGACCACCCTTCCTCCGGCACACGACGCTGCCTCACTGTTACTGGTCACCACTCACCAGCCTCTGTGGCTCACAAGCGGTAGCTCGTACTCCTACGAGATAAACAGATGCGGCCACCCGGGCGCCGGGCCCATAGGCGATCGGCCTAGTACGGTCCTGTAGTTCAGTCCAGTCCATCGCATCAACTCGGCGAACCAAATCGCCGGCCGGTCCCCTGCGGCGGCGGTGGGCGATGGCCGCCGACACGGCGCACAGCGCCCCCTGCGGCCTGCCCGAGGGCCGAGGCGAGAAGCACACACAGGCCACTGGCCAGCCACTCAGCCAGAAGCCACTGGTCCCGCGGCCTGTCCTGTAGCCGCAGTTCCGCGGCAGTACTCCACCGACGGGCGGGACCGGGGCAGGTACAGTGATCACTGGTCCACGAGGCAGTTATGAGTTATCGCGTCGCGCGCGGGCTCATCGGTACGGCCACGGTAGGTAACGGGTATAGACGACTCGGCCGAGGCGCGGTGCCCGTGCCATGCCACCAGTGGGTCGCCGTCGCGGTCGCGGCTGTCCGCCTGGCCCCGCCGTGCGCGCGCCACGGACGCGTACGGCACCGCCCGCACAGTACAAATTCTCGGCGGTTGCTGCTGGCCTGTCGCTCCCTCCCTCTCCCTCTCCCTCCCCTCGGGTGGGTCGCCACTGTGCCGCGGTCAAAGAAGAGTGACGCGTGCGCTCGGGGGAGCCAACCCACACCAACTCCACACACCACGAGCCACTGACGCGTCGGCCCGCGGCGGTAAATGAAAGCGGAGCTGCGAGATGTTAACCGGACCTGCTCCACCGACCGACCGACCCGGCGCCGGTGCCAATAAACTCGAGAGCGACCACCAACGCTCGCTAGCGTGAGCAGCGGAAACACCCCCGTCATCTACCACCCCGCATTCGCCCGCGACGCTCCTCCCTAGGAAGGAAGGAAGGAAGAAGTTCCGTTTCGCTCGCTTTGCAGTTGCAGGAGGAGCTCGGCTCGCACACACGGCGCCACGCATGCAGGAGCCCGGGCGCCGGCCGTTCGCGGGCGTCGACCTCCGCCGCCCCAAGGGCTACCCCGCCGCGCCGCCGTCAGCGCCGAAGGAGGAGGAGCAGCCGGCTCCGGCGCCGGCGCCGGGCGGCGACCCGTGCCCGCGGTGCGGGTCGCGGGACACCAAGTTCTGCTACTACAACAACTACAACACGTCGCAGCCACGCCACTTCTGCAAGTCGTGCCGCCGCTACTGGACCAAGGGCGGGTCCCTCCGCAACGTCCCCGTCGGCGGCGGCACCCGCACCCGCAAGAGCAGCAGCTCCTCGTCCTCGTCCTCGCCCTGCTCCCCGGCGGCGGCGTCCACCTCACCCGCGGGTGCGGCGGGCGCCGCACCCGAGAACACGAAGCGGTCCACCAAGAACTCGAAGCGCCGCCGCGTCGCCCCGGCGACGGACCCCGCCGCCACCCCAGGCACGGAAGCCGCCGCAGCGACGGTTGTTGCCGCCTTGGAGGTGTCGACCGCGACGGAGCCGGCAGCAGCGGTTGTCGCCACGGAGGCGAAGCCGCCGACCGCGACGACGGAGCCCGCAGCAGCGGTTGTCGACTTGCAGAAGGAGCTGCTGCCGGACCCGAGCCACTTCGAGTGGCCGTCGGGCTGCGACCTGGGGTCCTACTCCTACTGGGGCACCAGCATGTTCGCCGACACCGACCCGGCGCTGTTCCTCAACCTGCCGTGAGTGAGCCGGCCGGTGAGCGACAACGCCACCATGGTTAACTAATCAACCGTCACACGATCGACCCACGAGATGAGATGAACAGAGCAGCACGCAGAGCGCGGAGCTCTTGAAGCTAGCTAGGTACTGTAGTAGTTTCCTGAGCCTACTGTACTGCAGCGATCTCTACTAGTCTGACAGTCTTTTGCACTGGTGTTTTTTTTTGCTGGTTTTAAATCGCACCGGCCGCTTTGTACTCCAATCCAACCTAATACTTTGTAGCTTAGCATGCGCTAACATGCATGGAATAGCCGGCCGGGGCTCTGCATGAATCTGTGCTTGCATGTGGGGGGGCGGGGGCATGCATGAGAATCACAAGAACAACTAGCTGCAAGGAGAACGGCGAACTTCGAAGTCAAGTCGTGTCAGCAACAAGTGTTGGGAGGGGCATATATTCTAAAGCCGGCCACACATGTCACGCCGGTTCTTGCAAACGCTAAACTAGTATTATCGTTTAACCACCGTCGTCGAGCGCCGATCAGGTTCCAGTTCGGTCGCTACTTATCCGCGCGTATATAATACTATACGCAGAGACCTTTGTATGTAAAAAAATTGCTAATCCATCCTATTCCCAGAGCTGCAGAGCAACACGACGGCGGCATGGATAGAGCGGATCGTGTCGTGCGTCCGGCCGAGCGTCTGCCGAGGTCACGCCACAGGCCGAGAGAATATTATTCGGCGGTGGTACTCGTCTCGTAGGGCAGAAAGGCTGGCTCACGTACAAGAGCACGCGCAGCTCCAATGATGCGGCCGGGCGACTAGGCGATCCGGAAATGTACGTCAAGAGTGATTGGTAGTAGGAGTCTAGTTTTGTTTGGCACATGTACGTATACTCCACTCCTACGGGCAGGCATGGACGTACAGTCGCTAGTATGGGGCTCCTGGTGGAACCCAACCCAAGCCGGGGATTTGTTCGGTTGTACGTCGGCGTCGCGGGGGCTTTTCAAAATTCCGGGCCGCGGCGGGCGCCGACAACGCCTTGATTCCGAGCGCGACGCCTCTCGATGCCGACGGCGACGGGGCCGTGCTAGGGGACGGGTCAGGGTCAGGGGTCAGCGTCAGGCCGTCAGTCGCCGCCCTGTACTGCGGCCGCGGGACGTGTGTCAGAGTGCGATTCCGGGCCTCCCCCGTGCTTGCCCGCTTGGCCTCGGCCCCGCGGCTCACGCAAGCGAACAATAAACTAGGACGCGTCTTCAGGCTCTAATTTCGTTGAGCGGCGAAAAACTTTTTCAAACCGTGAAGAGTCATAGAAAACCTACCGGGAACTACCATCTTCGTTCCAAAAAAACAGTGTAGCTATGATATTTAATTTTTCTTACAAGTTGAAAGAATTTTTAGCAATATTTATACATTTAAAGAAGGAAACAAATTTAAGATCTTTCTAATAATACTAATTATATACTATAAATATTAATATTTTCATATATAGTATATTTAATCAAATAAAAAACATTTTACTATTAGGAAATCAAGAACAAAATTATTTTGGGACCGAGAGTAGGAGTATAAAAAAATTATTTTGGGACGCATAAGACACATGATTTATACTCAATTAGAAACATGATACCTAGCGTCCAGTTTGGAGTAGATCTCTTATCTAATATGCTTGAGTTTATAGGTGTTGCCTATTGTAGCTTGCAATATACCTATCGTGGTATTCATATCCCTCCTTATATAGTTTGGGATAATGTTCAAGGTTTTCAATCCATTTACAAAATATATTTTCTAGGCCATTTGCGTAGGAGTCGGCGTCCAAATCCTTATGTTAGGTTTCTTGTCCTCCATGCCTGATAATGTATCTTGGTCCTTTGTGGCCTTAGTCAAACTATCTAAGTTTGACCGGTTTTATAGAATTGTCGCTCTGTACTCCTAATCGTTTCGATGGCTGATAAGTCAGCTGAGGCTGTTTTTGACTGTTTTGTTATGAGAGAAAAACATTATTTCGATGGTTGATGATTTTTGGTATACTGTTAATTTTTTTACATGAAGAATATAATTACACTTATTTTATATCACAAGCATTGATACTTAATATATAAATTTGATTAAACGTTAAATATTTTAACTTATATTATGCTAGAACTAAATTTTTTAGGGCAAGGAAGGAGTAAGAAATAAATTCGGACCCCAAAATTGAGCAAAGGGTGTTGGGTGCTAGCCCTATTGAAAACATTCCTCCTTCAACTTCTTATTGATATACTTATTCATAATAATAATAATAATAATAATAATAATAATAATAATAATAATAATAATAATAATAATAATAATAATAATAATAATAATAATAATAATAATAAAAGAGAAAAATGCACGGCCAGTCCATCTTGACAAAGAGTCCATATAAATTCTTATACTTTCAAAATACTAATTCTAGATACATAAACTTAGCTTTAAGTGTCATCTACATCCAAATATATCTAAATGAACTCTATCAAAGACAAAATTTATATCAAAATTGTACCTTCAATGGAATCTATAACTTTGTAGTTAAATATTTTTAAATTGAAAGTATTTAGGATCCCAAAATACAGTTGTAAGTTTATAGATTCTGAAATTTAAAATTTAAAATTATCAAATAATCTCTGTTGTTGACATGGTTTATATGAAAATTATATTTTTCAATATGATCTACAACTTTGTAGTAAAAAAGTTTTTTATTTAAACTCGTTTAGTATCTCAAATATGAGTTCTAAGTTTCTTTTTTTTAAATCTATAAACTTAGAAGACATATTTGTGATACTAAAGAATTTTCAATAAAAAATTCAACTACAAATTTTTAGAATATATTGATAATTATAACTTTCTTATAGATCATGTTAATATTCGAGATTATTTGATAATTTCAAATTTCATAATCTGCGCACTTATACAATTATTTTGGGATCGTTCCGATTGTAAATAGTTTCAACTCAAAAACTTTTCAACTACAAAGTTATAGATCCTGTCGAGGGCTAGGGTCTTCGTATAAAGTTTGTTTCCATTCAAGTTTACTTAGACCTGGATGGCACCTGAAATTAAGTTCATAGACCTAGAATTAACATTTTAAAAGTAGCGGAACTTGATATTATTTTTTGCCAGGTTGAAGGAGCTCCCATAATTTTTTTCTTATAATAATAATAATATATTTTTTTTAAAAAAAGGTACACAAAAATCTCGCCGATAGGGGTCGTACTCCTTAGCCGTACCATGGGCCCACTACACAGGTAGTGCTAGTGCTCTGTATGCGCATTCGGACAATTTCACGGGTGCACGACGGTGCGGGATAGAATCGGTCCACCGCTCCCGTACCCCGACCACCTGACCTGAGAGCCCGTGCTCCCGTCGCCGCCGCCGCTGCCCCCGCCGGAGAAGATGGCCGAGAAACCGGCGGGGACCACCCAGAGGACGAGGACCCGAGGTGGCCTCGCGGCCTCAGCTCCCTCCTCCAGGTCTCCCTTCCCTCGATCTGCATTTCCACCGCCGTTTCGTTTTGAATCTTTTTGAACTGGATTCAGCTGTTCGTTCCGCATTTCCTGATGCAGGAGGCTGTCTTCCATATCGTTCACCGCGGCTCCGAATCAGAGCAAGAAGGTGCGGTTTCGCTCGCCCTTTCGAAATACCTGCAACTTTCTTCTGCGCTTTTCTAGCTTTTGGGATCAGGTGTTTGTTTTGTTCGGTAGGTAGTAAGTGGGGTTCCTTGTGATGAATGTTTGAATCTTCTTTTGTTTTGTGTGTAAGTAATGCCACAGAAGCTGTTGTGACTGGGCACGGGACAATGCATTGATGAAGTTGAATGAGGAATTATACTTTATAATGGTGCACATTGCAGTTACCAGAAATGCAAGCGTGCTACTGTGCCTATGGACTATGGTACTACTGCTACTGGTGGTTGCTGATATCGACTCCAACATCTTTATGTGCAGGTTCCTGAACCCCCAAAGGCTGTGAGGCCAACAAGAGCCACGCCTGCCAAGAAGCGGCCACAGGTGGATCAAGCTCAGAAGCGGAGAGAAGAGATTGCTGCTCTGCAGGAGCAGCTTAGTGGCCTGCAAAGGAAGTTGCATGAGAAAGATGAAGCTCTGAGATCCGCGGAGAACTTGATCGGCCGAATTAGTGCGGCGAATGAAGCAGTTGATGGCTTGAGGAGCCAGCTCTCCGAGAAGGAATTACTGATTGAATCTACTGGTTCGGAGCTGCATGGTGCAAAGGTGAATTAGGATTTGGTCAATACCTTTTGCAGTGCACTATATTCATTGAATATACTGTTTTCTTTGGACCTCTTCCACGTCGAGAAAGCACTACCCTACCTATCACATTATTGTCTTTCAAAGTTGGAGAAAACTGTGGGTGCTGAATGCTTTGGTGCCTTATTGTATAGTTGAAACATTTTTACATTAGGGTGCTATTATAATTACTCTGATGGGGATAAAACTTAGCACTTGTGATTTTCTTTTGGCATTGCTCACTGCTGACAATACTTTGCAGCCCAATAGAGGGTTAATTTTAATGGTCATCCTGAAAATTGATGTGCACCATCTTTCATAAACCCATGATGATCCTTTACTACTTAGTCCCATCTTTGTATTATCACTTCATGATTGTTGTTGAACTGCACTGGACAAAGGTACTTTTGGTGCCATTGTTTGAGGCTCTAACTATACTGTTGCGGAACATTCAGTGTTGTTCCGTGGTTCAGGCAATCCATTTTCAAACACGAAAGGTGGCCCCACTTCATAATTTTTCTCTTCCTGTATTTTTTCTGAATTTTATTGCTGAGCGATCTTGTTATTCATTTTTGAACTGCTCTGTCCATTGTGATATATTTGACGCTTCTGACTTTTGTACTTATGCATGTTTGTGTCATGATATAAGGTGCTCTCTGAAATTACTCATGCAACCTTTATTTATGTGACACAACTAAAGCTGTTCTCTGAAATCACATGTTTAATTGAAAAACTTTAGTAACTTGTTCTGCAACTTCCATTTGTTGTAGATCATGCTAGCAGAGAAGCAAGCAGCATTAGAGAAGTTAGAGTGGGAGGCAAATGTGTCGAGTACGAAGGTGGAAGAACTCCAAGTTGATGTAGCTTCTAGGGATGCTGAAGTTTCTGCTCTCATGAAGTTGTTCAGGAACTTAACAGAGAATGATAGAGCCCCTCCACCCAGGGATAGGACTGACAATTTGTCTTTGGAATGTGAACCAGTTCAACTTGATGTAAGTTACTCTCTTTTTTTCCTTGCTGAAGTTCCGTTTCAGTCTTTAGCATAATACTTGGACAATACTCGTATTCTTTCTTGGACTAGTGTACTCTGACCAGCGAAAGCATGCATATATCCATGTCTTCTTTCTGAATTCTTTTGTGCTGCCCCTTTTGACATGTGGTAGGACGCAGTTGATGACATTGATGTTGAGAAGATGGAGCAGGAAATGTCATCCTACGCCTCTGCTTTAGCTGCCGCCAAGGAGAACCCTACCGACGACTTCATGAGAGCAGTAACCGAGGCAAGATTAAGACTTCAAGCCGTTGTACTCTGACCAGACTGAAACGCTGTATAACCAAAGGAAAGGAGCAAGTCGACACCCTCGCTGATCGTCTGATCGCTGTGTTTTGCTGGTGGCGAATGTCCCACTCTCAGCTGACTCTGCTCGTTCAGGCCTTGTCTGTGTTCTTCTCCCACTTTGGATCTGATGATCGCGGACGCCAGTGAGCTTGTTGTAACTTGTAACGTTATGAAGTATGAGCCGTGTTGTACGTGACAGAACCTCCTTAATAGATGGCATCGTGTACTTCTTCAGTGACAAGATGGTTCGGCTTGTCGTGAGTCTTGACGGCTGGAAGGAAAGTTCGTGTTTTTGCCGGTGTGGCACGTGACCATCTAGCTTTTTTTTAGTACCCTATAAGCAGGGAGGAAGTTCAACAATAATTTGATTCCAGTTCTGCGCAATTACGGAATTTTGTCAACGATTATATTTATAAACACAACTGGATGGAGACAACACAGGTTGAAGACCTAACCGGCCTACCAAGTACCATGGTCTAGAAATTATGCCTACGATGATGACCGAGGAAGAACATGCGCAGGCACTGGAGCCCATAGGGCCGACGCAGTGACAACCGGCTCCCGGGCCGGCCATCGGCCTGCCAAAGTGCCAAGTGCCGAGGCCGACGCTCCACTGGAATCCCAAGACAAGCTGTCAAGCACCCCGTGCTTTTCAATGGTTCACCGTGACGTTGGCGACCGTCGCGCGGACTCTGCAATGCCCTCGGGCCGCGGAGTTTTTCTTCTTTCCTATCAGGCGGCGGCGGGGTCTTCGTCCATTCACCATTGGTGGGGTCGTGGTCGTGGTCGTGGTGCGATGGAATTATGGCACGCTGATAAAAAAAACAATTACAGATAGTTGAAAATCATCTAGAAAAAATCTTACCAGCTTTCACACTGTTCTTTGAGGATGCTTTGCTTTTGTTTTTTCGAATACACAATTTACACATCATGATTAAGGTACAAAAGTTCAACTTACAAACGGCGCGTTGCTGACGAGCGTCCTATATATGATGTTTACAGCATTATACCTTACGGTCGGATATGGATCAAGAATTTTACTTGTTCATCATTTCTGCACATTTAACAAATTTACTTTAGGTTTATATATATTTAAAAACATGTCCTAGGTTTACATATGCTTCCACATAGGGAAAATGTCTTTTTTTAGATAATGGATAAAAAATCCGACTTCATCTATCCTTGGATAGAATCTGGCCACTTATTACAAACTTTTGCTAACAAGTTCACATCCACGTACACTATAAAAACTAAACAAGGAAAAGTTTTTTGGACTAAACCAAACCAATACGTCTATGTCGAAGTCATCCATTAGAACTAAAAAAAGCTAACGCCGACGTCTCAATATGCCGCGCCGTAGAGGGCAAAACATTTTTGATATCTTCACGCCGCTGCAAGTTCGCCCATTGGCGAAGCCAGTGAGTTCCTCTGAATAGTACCTGCAAAAGAGATCTTGGTCTGCATTTGTCAAAAACCACCTCATTTCTGGTGATCCAAATAGCCCACACTAGTGTTGCGGCTGCTGTTAATAACAAGGAGTTATACTTTTTGTTCCCCAATTTAGACCAATTTAAAAATAAATCATCTATATTGGACGGAGGCTGTAAACCAAAAAGTATATGGACCGAACGCCTCAAAAACTTAGCATAAAAACAACCAAAAAAGAGATGATTAATTGACTCTTGGAGACTACAAAAACAACAACGAGTGTCGCCGTTCCAATTTCTCCTCGCCAAATTATCTTTGGTTAGAGTAACCTTTCTTTTTAAATACCACAAAAAAAAATTAATCTTCATTGGAAGCTTTGTATACCAAATATCCTGTGACACTCGCACTCCATTATTAATTAAAGCAGTATACATCGACTTGACTGTAAAAACCTCAGAGGTCTTGAAGCCCCAAATGAAAGCATCTCTTTCCTGTGATAAGTTAACAGTTTGCAAGGAGGCTACAATACGATGCCAATTTGTCAAGTTCGCACCCATAAGATTTCTTCTAAAAGAGATATTGAGTACCGGTGAACTCATGACTGTGGCAATGGAGTCTTGTTTCCTTCTAACAATATTGTACAACCCAGGAAACTTGACTTTGAGGGGCTTATTTCCTAGCCAAGTATCACACCAGAACCTAGTTTGTGACCCATCTTTGACATTGAAATGCCCAACTGTATGAAAGTATCTTTAATATTCATAAGACTCTTCCAGAAATGTGAGTCGGTGGGTTTTTTTTTCACAACTACCCAAAGTCTTACTTTTAATATACTTATTTCGTAACAATTGTTGCCATAACCCATCTTCATTTAGCAACTTGAACAACCACTTACTCAGTAAGCATTTATTCTGAATTTCCAAATTCTGAATGCCTAGACCACCCTGGTCCTTAGGCTGACACATGACTTCCCACTTGATTAGTCTATATTTTCTTTTATGGTTGTCGCCTTGCCAATAAAACCGAAACCGGAAACAATCTATTTTTTTTCCAAAACTCCTTTCGGTAGTTCAAAAAAAGACATCATAAACATCGGTAAGCTTGAGAGCACTGAGTTTATGAGAATTAACCGACCGCCTACTGTGAGTAACTTGACCTTCCATCCACTCAATTTTTTTTTCTATCCTTTCTTCGATGATCTTCCAGTCTTTATTGAGTAATTTCCTAAAGTGCATAGGAATACCCAGATAGCAGAAAGGGTACGTTCCAATGGTACATCCAAAAAGGTGGGAGTAGAACTCCTCATGATCCTTGGCTTTCCCAAAACAAAAGATTTCTCTTTTGTGAAAGTTAATCTTTAAACCAGATATTTTTCAAAAGTAGTTAGCAGTAGTTTCATGTTTACTGCCTTTTCGACATCATAACTCATAAAGATAACTGTATCATCTACGTACTGTAGTATGGACAAACCATCTTCCAGTAAGTATGGAATTACCCTTCTATCTGTCCTGATTCCTTTGCTGTGGCAATCAGTACGGCCAACATATCAGCCACTACATTAAATAGTATGGGTGACATTAGGTCGCCTTGCCTTAGGCCTTTTCTTGTTTGGAAATAAGGTCCTAAATGATCGTTTATTTTTATATTTACATTACCTCCTTGTGTAAGATTTCTTATCCATTGACACCATTTTTGTGAGAAACCTTTCATCCTTAAGGTTTGCTGTAGGAAGTCCCAGTTAACTTTGTCATAAGCTTTTTCAAAATCTATTTTAAATATTACTCCATCCTTCTTTTTCGAATGCATTTCGTGGAGCGTTTCATGTAAGATGACGGCTCCTTCCATAATGTTTCGACCAGTGAGAGTCTCTATGTGTTTTGGTTTTGAGTAATTGATGAAACCCACCTAAGTACTAACCTTGATCTCTAAGTGTGAATCATGAGATGCGACCGGAGCCTGAACAGGGCAACTGGCTCTCGACAAGTGGTGGGTCCGGACACTGTTGATGGTCCAGACTCCCAGTGAAAAATGCGTCCGGAGTGGGCGCAGAAAGCGTTTTTCAGGGGCAAAACGGCTAGTTATTGAGTGAGGGCTATATAAGTGATATGGCTTGCCCTTTGGGGCATCTCTTGCACATTCTACTCACTCACACATTTGTGCTTGCTTGAGAAGCTTCCACCACTCATCCTCTAAACATATTTGACATATTCTAGAGAGATAGAGTGAATCTAAGTGTATTGCTTTGTTGATTGCATACTAGTGGCACTTAGTGATCGTCGTCATCGCGGAGCTCTTGTTATTCTTGGAGATTGCCATCTCCTAGACGGCTTGGTGCGACGAGGATCGTTGAGCGGAGGAAGGTGATTGTCTCCGGCTCCGATCGGTGGATTGTGACGGGTTCTTGAACCTACCCCGCGGGAGTTCGCGAAAGGTATCTCTAGTGGATTGCTCGTAGCTTGGGGATCCCCATCTTGTGTTGGTTGTGCGGCACCCTTGAACGGATTTGGCTTGGATTGCCAATTAGCGCGTGAACCTTCAAGTGGGTGTATCGCTACAACGAGGACTAGCTTGTTGGCAAACAAGTGAACCTCGGTAAAAAATATTGTGTCTCATTGTCTCTCTACCGAGGATTCATCTTGTGATTGATTGGTTATCTATTGGCTTATCTCTTCACGTTGGTATAACCATTCTATCTCTAGCTTTGCATTACTTTCTTTACATTCTTGCAAAGTAGAGCCTCTAGCTTAGCTTGTGTAGCTTAGTAGTATAGCTCTAAGTCTCTAGCTTTTGTGTGTGACTTAGATCATCTTACTAGTGACTAGAATTGGTAGGTGGCTTGCCTAACCTTAGAGCTAAAGCAAACTTGCTTATCGCCGTGTTTTATTCTAACAAGTTTGCTAAGTGTTGTTGTATAAAATTTAATTAGGCTATTCACCCCCTCTAGCCATTCCTAGACCTTTCAAGTGATATCGGAGCGAGTACACCGTATTCAAAGGCTTAACATCCCACGATGTTAAAATGGCTCAAATCAACAACACCAAGAGGGCACCTAAGTTTGATGGCACCAATTATAGCTATTGGAAGGCCTTGATGACCACCTGTCTTAAATCAATCAACCGGAAGATATGGTTGGTGGTTGACAAGAAGTTTGAGGTGGTAAATGAAGAGGCACCCACCACGACCGAAGAGGAGAAGCTCCAAAACAATGACATTGCTTTGAGTGCAATACATGAGGCAATCTACAAGGAAGTCTTTGAACAAATCAAAAACTTGGAGAGTGCTCATGAGGCTTGGAAGAAGCTAGAAGAGTCATATGAAGGGACTCAATCCATGAAGGGAGCAAAGACCTATATCTTGAAGGAGAAGTTTGCTAGCTTCAAGATGAAGGAAGATGAGAACGTGCCCGAGATGTTCAATAGGTTGAGGTGCTTATCAATGACCTTAAGTCACTTGGAGAGAAGGTGGAGAACAAAGACTTCTCATTCAAATTCCTAAGAAGTCTTCCCTCAAGATTTGAGATGCTAGTCACTCTATTGGTGAGAAGTAGATTAGACATAACCACACCAAACCAAATTCTTGGTGAGGTGATGACCGATGACACCTTTAGAGAAGACAAAGACAAGATTAGAGAGAACAAGGAAAAGAAGGATGGCAAGAAAGAAGACAAGAAGAAGAGTGTGGCATTCAAAGCCACATCATCATCTAAGGGCAAAGCAAAGTGTGATGAATTGAGCAATGATGAATGCTCAAGCAATGATTATAGTGATGATGAAGAACAAATGGCCCTCTTTGTCAAGAAATTTGGCAAATTCATGAAGAAGAAGGGCTATAGAGCTAGAAGGAAGAAGAACTCCTTCAAGAGCAAGAACAATGACAAGAGGTGTTTCAAGTGCAATAGCAAGGATCACTTCATTTCGGATTGCCCACATCACAGTGATGATGAAGATGAGAAAAAGGGCAAGACGAAAGAAAAGAAAGAGAGCAAGATGTTTCTCAAGAAGAGCAAGAAGGGAGGCTCATATGTTGTCACTTGGGATAGTGATTCAAGTGAAGATGATGACTCAAGTAATGATGAGAAGAGATCAAGCAAGAAGAAGGCTCTTGCTAGCATTGCTATGAAGAACAAGATCTCTCTCTTTTACACTCCCTCTACATGTTTCATGGCTCGGTCCACTAAGGTACAATCCGATGATGAAAGTGAATCTAGTGATGATGATGATGATGATGATGAACCCACTAAAGATGAACTAATTACAATGTTGGAAGATGCTAAGACTCACTTTTTCCTCACAAGAAAAGAGTGCAAAGCATTGCGAAAAGAGAATAATTCTCTCAAGCAATCCTTTGATGAGCTCAATCTTACTCATGAGAGGCAAACAGATGCCCATGAGAAGCTTAGCAAAGCTCACTCTAAACTTGAAAGGGCTCATTCACTTCTTGTTGAGCAAAAGGAGAAAGAGCATGTTTCAACATGTGACATGGGAACAACTTGTGATATAATTGATGAATCATTCTATCAACCCATCATCATCACCCCAACTAACCCTTCTTGTAGCACATCTAACTCTACCTCATCTACTAGTGATGTTGTCACTTGTGACACTACACTAATGGTTGAGAATGAGACCCTTAAGAAGGAGGTTGGTAAGCTCACTCTAGCATTAGGCAATGCCTATGGTGGAGACGCCCGCTTGCTTAAGTGCTTGGGTAGCCAAAGGTTCTCCCTTTGCAAAGAGGGACTTGGCTATACCCCCAAGAAAGGCAAGACGGCCTTTGCAACTCCAAAGCCTCGCTTTGTGAAGAGCAATGGTCGGTTTTGCACTAGTTGCAAGCAAGTAGGGAATGATGAGCAATATTACAAACTAAACCAAAGCAAGATAAAATTTACAAATACATCTATTTGCTTTGACTCTAGTTATGTGCTTACCAAGGGCAAGAAAGGTGTGATTGCTAAGTACATGGGTACTCCCAATGAGAGCTCAAAGAAGAAAGCTATTTGGGTACCTAAGTCCTTAGTCACTAACTTTGGAGGACCCAAACAACAATGGGTACCTAAGAAGAATTGAATCTTTTGTAGGTCAATTATAAAGCCGGAGGGAGGCATTATGTGCTTGATAGTGGGTGCACTCAACATATGACCGGAGATTCAAGAATGTTCAACTCTATTAAGCCAAATGATTGCAATGGGATTGAATCTATCACATTTGGTGACAATGGCAAAGGGAAAGTCAAAGGGCTTGGTAATATTGCTATATCAAATGACATGAGCATATCCAATGTGTTGCTAGTAGAGAGCTTGAACTTTAACTTGCTATCCGTTGCTCAACTTTGTGATCTAGGCTTTAAATGCATCTTTGGAGTTGATGATGTAGAGATCATAAGTGTAGATGGATCTAACTTGATATTCAAAGGATTTAGATATGAGAACCTATACTTAGTTGATTTCAATGCCAAAGAAACTCAATTGTCAACTTGCTTGCTATCCAAATCTAGCATGGGTTGGTTATGGCATAGAAGGCTTGGTCATGTTGGAATGAGGCAATTGAACAAATTAGTCAAACATGATCTAGTTAGAGGCTTGAAAGATGTGGTCTTTGAAAAAGATAAGCTATGTAGCTCTTGTCAAGCCGTCAAATAAGTTGGAAATACTCACCCTAGTAAGAGCATGATGAGTACTTGTAAACCATTTGAGCTCTTGCACATGGACTTGTTTGGACCAACCGCATACACTAGCATTGGTGGAAACAAATATGGCTTTGTAATAGTTGATGATTTCACTAGATATACATGGGTATTCTTCTTGAGTGACAAGAGTGAAACATTTTATACATTCAAGATCTTTGTCAAGAGATGCTAAAATGAATTTGAAACAACTATCAAGAGAGTAAGAAATGACAATGGTAGTGAATTCAAGAATACAAGAGTTGATGAGCTATGTGATGAATATGGAATCAAACATCAATTCTCGGTCAAGTATACACCTCAATCAAATGGGCTTGTTGAGAGGAAGAATAGGACACTCATTGATATGGCAAGATCTATGCTTAGTGAATATAATATGAGTGATTCTTTTTGGGCCGAAGCTATCAACACGGCTTGCTATTATAGCAACCGACTCTATTGCCACAAGATGCTTGAGAAGACACCTTATGAGCTATTGAATGGAAGAAAGCCAAATATTGCATACTTTAGAGTGTTTGGATGCAAATGCTATATCTTGAAGAAAGGTGCAAGATTGAGCAAATTTGAGAAGAAATGTGATGAAGGCTTCCTACTTGACTACTCAACTACAAGCAAAGCTTATAGAGTATGGAATCTTACTCATGGCATAGTTGAGGAGGTACATGATGTGGAGTTTGATGAAACAAATGGTTCTCAAGATGAGAATGACAACCATGATGATGTGAGTGGTGAACCATTGGCTAATGCAATGAAGAACATGGATATTGGAGATATTCGGCCAAAGCAAGTGGATGATAAGTAAGATTTTGAAGATCTAGTGAATCCTTCATCCAATGTGCAACTCAATGACAATCAAGCTAGTTCATCCTCCAACTCAAGATCAAGAAGCTAGTTCATATACTCTACCCAATGATTAAACAAGTACAAGCAATCAACTTTCAATACTCCAACCTACATCTATTGCAAGAGATCATCCTTTGGATCATATTATTGGAGATATCACTAGTGGTGTACAAACAAGATCAAGATTGGCTTCATTTTGTGAACACTATTCTTTCGTATCATCCATTGAGCCAACTAAGATTGAAGAGGCTTTACAAGATATTGATTGGGTGAATGCTATGCATGAAGAACTCAACAACTTCACTAGAAATCAAGTTTGGGAGCTAGTTGAGAGACCAAAGAACCACAATGTCATTGGCACTAGATGGGTCTGTCGCAACAAGCAAGATCAAGATGGAATAGTGGTGAGAAACAAAGCAAGACTAGTTGCACAAGGCTATACTCAAGTAGAGGGTCTTGACTTTGGAGAAACATATGCACCGGTGGCAAGGCTAGAAGCAATAAGGATTCTATTGGCTTATGCTTGTGCTCACAACATCAAGCTCTATCAAATGGATGTGAAGAGTGCATTCCTCAATGGGTACATCAATGAATTAGTATTTGTTGAGCAACCACCCGGTTTTGAAGATGACAACAAACCCAACCATGTGTACAAGATAAGGAAAGCATTATATGGCTTGAAGCAAGCTCCAAGAGCATGGTATGAGAGGTTGAGGGACTTTCTCCTCTCTAAGGGATTCATTATGGGGAAGGTTGACACTACCCTATTCACCAAGAAGATTGGGAAGGACTTGTTTGTGTTGCAAATCTATGTGGATGACATTATCTTTGGGTCAACCAATCAAGAGTTTTGTGAGGAGTTTGGCTCCATGATGGCTAAAGAGTTTGAGATGTCTATGCTTGGAGAGCTTAGTTACTTCCTTAGTCTTCAAGTCAAACAATTGAAGAATGAGACTTTTGTTAGTTAAGGCAAGTACATCAAGGACACGCTCAAGAAGTTCAATCTAGATGAAGCAAAGTCTATTAGTACACCAATGGGAACAAATGAAAATTTGGATGGTGATGCTAGTGGCAACATGGTAGATCAAAAGCTATATAGATCAATGATTGGTAGCTTGCTCTATGTGACCGCATCAAGACCGGATGTCATGTTTAGTGTATGCATGTGTGCAAGGTTTCAAGCATCTCCTAGAGAGAGTCATTTGAAAGCCACAAAGAGGATATTGAGATATTTGAAGCATACACCTAATGTTGGGTTGTAGTATCCTAAAGGATCAAATTTTGAGTTACTTGGATACTCCGACTCAGACTATGCGGGTTGCAAGATAGAAAGACAGAGCACATCAGGCACTTGTCAATTGCTTGGAAGATCACTAGTCTCATGGTCATCAAAGAAACAAAATAGTGTGGCACTCTCTACCGCCGAAGCCGAGTATATTAGTGCGGAGAGTTGTTGTGCACAAATACTTTGGATGAGAGCTACTTTAAATGACTTTGGAGTCAAATTCAAGCAAGTGCCTTTGCTATGTGACAATGAAAGTGCAATCAAGCTCATCAACAATCCGGTTCAACACTCAAGAACAAAGCATATTGATGTCCGCCATAATTTCATTAGAGATCATCAATTGAAAGAGGACATTTCTATCATAAGTGTTGGCACTGAAGATCAATTGGCCGATATCTTTACCAAGCCACTAGACGAGAAAAGATTTTGCAAACTAAGTGTAATACGAGATTTTGTAACCTATTTTAGGCGTAAAATATTTTATCATATTTTAGGCGCGGCTTAATATTTTTGTCCGTCCCAATCTTGGGTGACATGATGATTAATGTCGGAGTGAGAGAAATAATTACAAGAAATTTTTGCATCACTGCAGAGGCATAATTAGTTCATTATAATTGAGGTGTGCTTACTAATGGACTAACATCATGGGCTGGCCAAGACAAAAAGCTTTAACGTGGCCATGGGTTTGAGTAAAGCCCGTATAAGTCATATATGCTTATGATTTGTGTAATTCAGCCCATGTAGATTTCATGCCTACAGTATGCTAGTTTATACGTATACGGAATACACGGCCGTATAAGTGTGATCGCATAACTACTGATTGGCAAGTGCACCGTATACAGCTTGCGTGATGCGTCCGTTGTAAAAGAAAAAAAGAAAAAGAAAAAAAGAAATAGAGATGATAAGATCAGAAGAGAAGTCAGACGGCGCAGCAGCATGCTCGGTCGTCCATCATCCTCGGATCACGACGCGAGAAGCACTGCCCACGACCCGAGGTGGAGCAGCCGAGCTCGCCTCGGATCCCTCGGACCATCACCCCAACGAGCTTCAGAGGCCTCTAGTATATAAAGGGGAGGTCAGTTTCCTTGAAAAGGGATCGAGCAGAAGAAGAACATTGCCTCCAGGCTGCCGCACATACGCATTGCCGCCGCCACTTCCCACATACAGCCCTTCACCCTGCGCCCACTACTGCACCACGCCGTCGCCGCCGTCGCCGGATACACTTCGTCACACCGAGGAGAGCCGACGCCACGCACCGCCGGAGATCAACCACCATGGCTGCATCGAAGGGTGAGACTCCCCGTTTGTGGGTTCTTTTATTTTGATAGGTGTCTTGTCTTGCCGGACGTACGGAATGGAGATGAGCAGGGGCGACAGGAGGCCTCGCCATGGCGTCGTTCTTGCAGTAAGTAGAGGATGAGTTGTCTGTGGCAGATGCAGGGCGGTGATGGTGAGAAGCAAGTAGCAGTGCCATTTCAGAGGAAGAGAGGATGAGGACCAGAGGAGATTTGAGGTGTTGCCATGGCATAGTTCTTGCCGTTGTGAAGAGGGAAATGGCTGTGATCGGTGCAGGCATGGGGAAAGCCAGTTGTGGTGTTGATCAGTGCAAGAGAAGCAAGATGGAGATTCAGATTCAGTCAAGGCGTAATGCAAGTATGAGAGGCATAGGTGGTACAGTGGGAAGAACAGAAGAAGCCAGATACATGTTTCAGTCAGAGAGGAGGTGTTGGCTGCATGTTGTAGGCGTATGGATGTGATCAGTTTAGGCGAGAGAGTGAGGAAGAGAAGATTTGTTCAGCCAATTGTGAAGTGGTGGTCGTCATGAGATGAAGAAGGCCTAATGAAGCTTAATTACAGAAGGGAGAAGAGGCAGTTTTCAGTATAAGTTTAGAGGAGAAAATCACGAGAGGTGAAGAGGAGCAGGAAGAGTGAGGGCCAGGGGCGACTGGAGGTCCGGCCATGCCGATGCAGTTCCTGCAGCCATGGAGGAGCAGTGTCTGTGGCAGGTGCAGGTGTTGGGAAAAGCAAATTGAAGTGTCATTTAGATGCAGATGTGTGTCTACTGCAGAGTAGTGTTTTAGCAGAGTCTGATTCAAGCGAATAAGAGTTCATGTGGGAGATCAACGCAGTGGTGCTTGTTGATGATCCAAATCAGATTGTGAAGAAGAAGTAGTTCAAACAGTAGCAAATCAAGGCAAGGCAGTATGCAACCTGCAGGTGATGTTGATGTTCAAAGAGCTTGATTGAAGAAACCCTGTTGCAAAGAGAAATCAATTTCAGTAAAGGAGAAAAGGAAGAGAGGGAGTTTCAGTTTTGATGGCAAAAGAGTGTTGTGCACTTGTGCTGAAACTAGAAAGGAGTGGTGATGAATGCAATAGATACAACAGGGCGATGGAGCAGAGGAGTGTGTTGTCTGATCCTTTGAGAGATTTGCGTGTTGAGTAATATTGCTGGAGAATGACTGAAGATTACAGCCAAGTACAATTGGTAGAGGTGTTGTGTGTTATTCAGAGACACGTCATATATTTGAGAGAGAAGTAGAGAAGTTCAGTAGCTGCGATGTAATTCAGATAGAGGAGTGTCGGAAGGAAGGTGCAGTAGCAGAGAGTTGCAGCAGTATAATGTGGGCACTTAGCAAGTTGTTTCAGTAAGGAAGAGCTGAATCTTCGTGAGAAGCATATACGAAGCAGTAGAGGGAAGGGAAGCGCAGTAGCTGTAGTTTTGCCACCACAGTTTACAGAAAAATTCCTCGAGAAAGGAGGCCATTGCAAAAGCAAGATAAATGGCAGGGTAGCAATAGCCATTCATAAGTGAAGCTAGTTTCAGTCAAGGAGAAAAGAAATCTGAATTTTGTTGGCAAGTAGAGTGCTGTGTTACAGTCTAAAAGAAGAAAGGGGAAACAGAGGTGTTGTGCTGAAATTCGAAAGGAGTGGTGCTGGGCTGCAGTAGACACAACAATGCATTTGAGTGATGGGTTAGAGATATGATAAAGTACAGTAGTAGACAAGTATCAACATCACTAGTTACATGTTGGTGAGGTGAGAAGTGCTGTTGAAATATAGAAGGCTCTAATTTCCATGGCAGGCACCACACATTCAGTTTAGTAGTGTTATATAGAGAAGTTCAAGATCAATGAAGGCATATAAATTAGTGAAAGTTGTTCACCTGGCACCTGTTGGTGCATAGCTCTGAAAAAAGCAAAGAATAGAGCTCTGAACATTGCAAAATATGCCTTCAGCTGTTTACAGCAGTGTAGTGATATCGCAATAGAAATTTGCAGAGCCAAGGATCACGGCTGGTATTTTATTCAGAGGTCATTCCCTGAAGAGCAACGCTGCCCTTCCTACAGTGAAGACACTAGTAGATGTGCGCCATCATTTTTTCAGCATTGTGACAGTACGTGTGCTATGTAATAAGCAAGCTAATGTAATACAGTAGTTAGCATGGGCTATGAGGTGTCAGGTTGTTGTGAGATTTAACTCAAAAGAAAATAGCATGTACTGTGAAATTCTTACAAGTTTGAAGTATGTAAATATGGCAAGAGTTTAGCGGCCTGGTTGGGCCCTCTGATATTTGTGATAAGCTTTTGAACTTTCCAAACAGCCAGTATAATTGCAATTTGAGAGTGTCTCTGTTGTATTAAAGATCACGCAAGATGAATAGCATATATGGCAAGTCAGGTGGTGTATTCACGTGAAAAAACATTGTGACCTAAGAGTGGTTGTGTCGGGGTTAGCTCCTTGTGTTGAGATGATTAGCAAACCAACCAATGTCAGTTAATTAGCAATACACTTGCTGTCAAATTGAGAATGCATGGATTTTGGCAATGTCAACGCCAGAGTTTCTGTCATCTTTGTATAGACGCACAATTCTATACTCGGAACTGTCGGTCATGTCAGCATATTGTGATGAAGTCATGATCAAATTCCTAGACCGACGAGGTTAGGAAAATGAGTTATCAGTTTACTCCGTGACCGACGAGGCCGGAGATGTTCAATCCTGACCGACAAGGCAGGACGTTACTTGTTCGTGACCGACGAGGCCGAACATTTCCATAGACTTCACTTCAAACGCCGTGACCGACGAGGCCGGATAGCACATGTCGCTGACTGACAAGGCTGTGGCAATATTATTGTTATTTAATATTATGTTATTATTCATGCACACTTGAAGATCATAACACTCAAGACCCGAAGACACGACCATCGTCGCAGCTTAATCGGAGGTTTTCCTCTGTCCAACACCGTGGATGTAATTAACCAGCGACCTTACGAGGCCCCGGGAACCAAGAGCTTTTCAATCGATGATCGCCTGTTTAGTCAGATGTATTAGGCGCAACTCAATGTAAAGTGGGAACGTGTACTTTGTAATTCTCAAATGAATTAATAAAGATCTGAGTTCCTGAATTGTTGAGTCTCTTTTACTTATTTTGTATACTTATGTATACTGACGCGTCCGCAATTATTTATTCAGTCACGCATTAGGATCACTCCCTATGCGAAGGAGACGTTTCTTTTTAGCGAAACACTAAGGAATGAGTTGAATATACCTGATTTCTCCAACATGAGTTGATGCACCCCCATTTATATGACATGCCTCTACTCCAACAATGCAAGGTAAAAATTGATTTGAGAGCATTCATGCATACTTTGTTAGGACTTGTGTAGAGCATTTAGACATAACTCATGCTTATAGGCTCATTCATGAAAACTAAAATGTCTTTGATGCTTATATGGTACCACTATTGCTTCTATGAGTTGATATGATCTAGTGGTGGCATATGACATGTTGATGTGCTTGCAATCCTAGTGTTTGCTCTATGTCTATGAACTCAAAGTGTTTAATTCAACATAGGCAAGATAACCATCTTAGCATGTGTGAAGAAGCTTGTCTATGGTTTAAACCGAATTAAATATCTTGGGCAAGTAGCTTAGATCAAGCCAAAGTTGAAAAAAAAATCTTTCACCCTATCTCACACTAAGGGGGAGCTAAAACTTGAATATCTATAATTGGTCCCACCTTTTTGTGTCAATTAGATGACAAAGGGGGAGAAGTTATAAAAGAAGTATCATGGGGGAGAAGTTGAAAAGATATAACATGGGAGAAAAATGAAAAATCATTTTTGAAAAGAGAACATACAAATAGGGGGAGCAAGCTCATGAACACTATTGTTGCAGTTGAATGTTTGCATCCTCATATGTATTGTTGCACAAGCACTTCAAATTCAAAATACATTCTTGTGTGGTGCTTGCTAGTGACACAAGTTGAATGTTGATTGATCAACTAGCATCCATAGGTTGATTAGCTTTGACCCTTGTAGTTTTAAGTAATCTCTAGAAACCTTGCTATTAATGTTGATCTCACAAGGTTATCTAGTTGTTGTTGCAAGTGGTGTCTAACTAATCATGGTGCTAAGGGTGATTCTAATTTCTGCACTCCGATGGTATCACACTTCAAAGGTCTACTCTTAAAACCTTAGCATCATTTGGTAACTATTTACTCTCCCACAATGCCTATCTATACATATGTGCAAAACTTGAATCAAACTCATGAAGCACATATGTAGGGGGAGCTAATAACTACCAAAACCGAATTTGTGTAACTTGTCCAAATCTTGAATCTTTGATTAAAATGCTTGGACAAGCAACTCAAGTTCAAAATGATTATATTTCATATCTTTTATGGAAGGGTTGTCATCAATTACTAAAAAGAGGGAGATTGAGAGTCCCCATGTGTTTTGATTTTGAGTAATTGATGAAACCCACCTAAGTACTAACCTTGATCTCTAAGTGTGAATCATGAGATAGGTTGGTACATACCATGTGATGGAGCAAGGTGGATCAAGTGTGGATGACACAAGCTCTAGCATGGTAGTGGAAAGGAAAATGGTGTGAAGGCAAAGGTGATTGCTAGGAACCATTTTCGGTTTGGTGATCAAGACATCATAGAGGATGTGATCACATTTAGAATAGATAGTCGTACTATCAAGGAGGGAGCTCTTAAGTATGATTACGGTTATCATGTGCCACTAGATTCATATGCATTGCATTAAAATCAATTGAACTAGTGAAACAATCAACTTAATCCAAGATAATTGTGAACTAAAAGCTAACACACGTGCTCAAGTGGAGGAATCACTTAGTGTTGGCTCTTGAAAGCTTGGAAGAAGTTGGAGAAGTGTTTGGGCAGTTGGATGCAGTCCGGACGCAAGGTCCGAACGCAAGAGTTCTGGCTGACCGGACCATCGGAGATGGGTCCGGAGGCAAACCCTTGCTGGATGGCTGGAGGAGCAGTCCGGACGCAGTTTGTGGTCCGGACGCAGGCATCCGGACACGCGTCCGGTGTCTGGCGCTCTCTGTAACTCTCTGGAAAAGAGGGTCCGGACGCAGGGTGATGGTCCGGACCATGAGCCGGACTTGGGTCCGGAGGTGCTAAGGAGCTCAAGCGAGCTCTCGGGTGCGCTCGGGCGCCCGGGAAAATATTTCCGGACGCAAGAAGCAGTGACTCCGGACCCTGTGAACAGGAGAGTCCGGAGCCACGTGGTGTGTAGCTGCGCGCGCGGGAAGATGGTCGTTTGAATCGGCAGGGGCACCGGACGCAAGTGCGATGGTCCGGACGGCACCTCGAGTGCGTCCGGACCCTGCGACCGGAGCCTGAACAGGGCAGCTGGCTCTCGGCAAGTGGTGGATCCGGACGCTGTTGATGGTCCAGACTCCCAGTGAAAAGTGCGTCCGGAGTGGGCGCAAAGAGCGTTTTTCAGGGGCAAAACGGCCAGTTGTTGAGTGAGGGCTATATAAGTGATATGGCCAGCCCTTTGGGGCATCTCTTGCATATTCTACTCACTCACACATTTGTGCTTGCTTGAGAAGCTTCCACCACTCATCCTCTAAACATATTTGACATATTCTAGAGAGATAGAGTGAATCCAAGTGCATTGCTTTGTTGATTGCATACTAGTGGCACTTGGTGATCGTCGTCATCGCGGATCTCTTGTTATTCTTGGATATTGCCATCTCCTAGACGGCTTGGTGCGACGAGGATCGTTGAGCGGAGGAAGGTGATTGTCTCCGGCTCCGATCGGTGGATTGTGAGGGGTTCTTGAACCTATCCTGCGGGAGTTTGCGAAAGGTATCTCTAGTGGATTGCTCGTAGCTTGGGGATCCCCATCTTGTGTTCGTTGTGCGGCACCCTTGAATGGATTTGGCTTGGATTGCCAATTAGCGCGTGAGCCTCCAAGTGGGTGTATCGCTACAACGAGGACTAGCTTGTTGGCAAACAAGTGAACCTCGATAAAAAATATTATGTCTCATTGTCTCTCTACCGAGGATTCATCTTGTGATTGATTGGTTATCTATTGGCTTATCTCTTCACGTTGGTATAATCATTCTATCTCTAGCTTTGCATTACTTTCTTTACATTCTTGCAAAGTAGAGCCTCTAGCTTAGCTTGTGTAGCTTAGTAGTATAGCTCTAAGTCTCTAGCTTTTGTGTGTGACTTAGATCATCTTACTAGTGACTAGAATTGGTAGGTGGCTTGCCTAACCTTAGAGCTAAAACAAACTTGCTTATCGCCGTGTTTTATTCTAACAAGTTTGCTAAGTGTTGTTGTAGAAAATTTAATTAGGCTATTCACCCTCCCTCTAGCCATTCCTAGACCTTTCAACCAGGCACGAAGGTTGTCTGAGTCTGTCTTATCAGTTTCTGGGCAATATTAGAAAGTCTATTTGTCGCCACTTTGGTGAAGATCTTGAAAGAGACATTCAACAAACAGATAGGCCGGTATTGTTGAATAACTCTTGCATCTTTCTTTTTGGGCAACAAAATTAAATTACCAAAATTAAGACAATTTAGTGGTAATGTACCTTGATGGAAATAAAAAAACATAGCCATCAGATCGTCTTTAATTATCTCCCGGAAAATTTGATAAAACTCCGATGGAAAGCCATCCGGACCAGGCGCCTTATTGTGCTCCATCTGGAATATAGTTGTTCGGACCTCAGCTTGAGTAAAAGGTTCGGTTAATATCTCATTTTCCAGATCGGAGACTTGAGGTATGTCCTCCCTCTGAGTTTCATCCAGAAAAACACTGGAGACCTCAGATGAGCCGAACAGGTTTTTATAATAACTGGTAATATGCTCCTTAAGCTGAGCATCACCTGTTATAATACTATTACCCTCCTCAAGTTGCAAAATCCTGGTCTTCCTATGTCTGCCATTGATAAGTAAATGATAGTATTTTGTATTAGCATCGCCCTCAAGCAGATGTTTCACTTTAGCCCTATGGTACCATTTTAGTTCCTCAGCAAGCATTTCACTTAGGACGTGCTTCAAATTCCTTTCCGTGTCATCCAACAGTATGTTTTCCGCTTTTTTGTCAAACTCATCTAATTTATTTAAGATAGTTGTTTTTTTCTTTTTGTACACACCGCTAACGTGTTTTGCCAGCC
>CM039120.1:6462489-6484495 GCA_022036555.1 Microstegium vimineum | reverse complement strand
CAATGACAATCAAGCTAGTTCATCCTCCAACTCAAGATCAAGAAGCTAGTTCATATACTCTACCCAATGATTAAACAAGTACAAGCAATCAACTTTCAATACTCCAACCTACATCTATTGCAAGAGATCATCCTTTGGATCATATTATTGGAGATATCACTAGTGGTGTACAAACAAGATCAAGATTGGCTTCATTTTGTGAACACTATTCTTTCGTATCATCCATTGAGCCAACTAAGATTGAAGAGGCTTTACAAGATATTGATTGGGTGAATGCTATGCATGAAGAACTCAACAACTTCACTAGAAATCAAGTTTGGGAGCTAGTTGAGAGACCAAAGAACCACAATGTCATTGGCACTAGATGGGTCTGTCGCAACAAGCAAGATCAAGATGGAATAGTGGTGAGAAACAAAGCAAGACTAGTTGCACAAGGCTATACTCAAGTAGAGGGTCTTGACTTTGGAGAAACATATGCACCGGTGGCAAGGCTAGAAGCAATAAGGATTCTATTGGCTTATGCTTGTGCTCACAACATCAAGCTCTATCAAATGGATGTGAAGAGTGCATTCCTCAATGGGTACATCAATGAATTAGTATTTGTTGAGCAACCACCCGGTTTTGAAGATGACAACAAACCCAACCATGTGTACAAGATAAGGAAAGCATTATATGGCTTGAAGCAAGCTCCAAGAGCATGGTATGAGAGGTTGAGGGACTTTCTCCTCTCTAAGGGATTCATTATGGGGAAGGTTGACACTACCCTATTCACCAAGAAGATTGGGAAGGACTTGTTTGTGTTGCAAATCTATGTGGATGACATTATCTTTGGGTCAACCAATCAAGAGTTTTGTGAGGAGTTTGGCTCCATGATGGCTAAAGAGTTTGAGATGTCTATGCTTGGAGAGCTTAGTTACTTCCTTAGTCTTCAAGTCAAACAATTGAAGAATGAGACTTTTGTTAGTTAAGGCAAGTACATCAAGGACACGCTCAAGAAGTTCAATCTAGATGAAGCAAAGTCTATTAGTACACCAATGGGAACAAATGAAAATTTGGATGGTGATGCTAGTGGCAACATGGTAGATCAAAAGCTATATAGATCAATGATTGGTAGCTTGCTCTATGTGACCGCATCAAGACCGGATGTCATGTTTAGTGTATGCATGTGTGCAAGGTTTCAAGCATCTCCTAGAGAGAGTCATTTGAAAGCCACAAAGAGGATATTGAGATATTTGAAGCATACACCTAATGTTGGGTTGTAGTATCCTAAAGGATCAAATTTTGAGTTACTTGGATACTCCGACTCAGACTATGCGGGTTGCAAGATAGAAAGACAGAGCACATCAGGCACTTGTCAATTGCTTGGAAGATCACTAGTCTCATGGTCATCAAAGAAACAAAATAGTGTGGCACTCTCTACCGCCGAAGCCGAGTATATTAGTGCGGAGAGTTGTTGTGCACAAATACTTTGGATGAGAGCTACTTTAAATGACTTTGGAGTCAAATTCAAGCAAGTGCCTTTGCTATGTGACAATGAAAGTGCAATCAAGCTCATCAACAATCCGGTTCAACACTCAAGAACAAAGCATATTGATGTCCGCCATAATTTCATTAGAGATCATCAATTGAAAGAGGACATTTCTATCATAAGTGTTGGCACTGAAGATCAATTGGCCGATATCTTTACCAAGCCACTAGACGAGAAAAGATTTTGCAAACTAAGTGTAATACGAGATTTTGTAACCTATTTTAGGCGTAAAATATTTTATCATATTTTAGGCGCGGCTTAATATTTTTGTCCGTCCCAATCTTGGGTGACATGATGATTAATGTCGGAGTGAGAGAAATAATTACAAGAAATTTTTGCATCACTGCAGAGGCATAATTAGTTCATTATAATTGAGGTGTGCTTACTAATGGACTAACATCATGGGCTGGCCAAGACAAAAAGCTTTAACGTGGCCATGGGTTTGAGTAAAGCCCGTATAAGTCATATATGCTTATGATTTGTGTAATTCAGCCCATGTAGATTTCATGCCTACAGTATGCTAGTTTATACGTATACGGAATACACGGCCGTATAAGTGTGATCGCATAACTACTGATTGGCAAGTGCACCGTATACAGCTTGCGTGATGCGTCCGTTGTAAAAGAAAAAAAGAAAAAGAAAAAAAGAAATAGAGATGATAAGATCAGAAGAGAAGTCAGACGGCGCAGCAGCATGCTCGGTCGTCCATCATCCTCGGATCACGACGCGAGAAGCACTGCCCACGACCCGAGGTGGAGCAGCCGAGCTCGCCTCGGATCCCTCGGACCATCACCCCAACGAGCTTCAGAGGCCTCTAGTATATAAAGGGGAGGTCAGTTTCCTTGAAAAGGGATCGAGCAGAAGAAGAACATTGCCTCCAGGCTGCCGCACATACGCATTGCCGCCGCCACTTCCCACATACAGCCCTTCACCCTGCGCCCACTACTGCACCACGCCGTCGCCGCCGTCGCCGGATACACTTCGTCACACCGAGGAGAGCCGACGCCACGCACCGCCGGAGATCAACCACCATGGCTGCATCGAAGGGTGAGACTCCCCGTTTGTGGGTTCTTTTATTTTGATAGGTGTCTTGTCTTGCCGGACGTACGGAATGGAGATGAGCAGGGGCGACAGGAGGCCTCGCCATGGCGTCGTTCTTGCAGTAAGTAGAGGATGAGTTGTCTGTGGCAGATGCAGGGCGGTGATGGTGAGAAGCAAGTAGCAGTGCCATTTCAGAGGAAGAGAGGATGAGGACCAGAGGAGATTTGAGGTGTTGCCATGGCATAGTTCTTGCCGTTGTGAAGAGGGAAATGGCTGTGATCGGTGCAGGCATGGGGAAAGCCAGTTGTGGTGTTGATCAGTGCAAGAGAAGCAAGATGGAGATTCAGATTCAGTCAAGGCGTAATGCAAGTATGAGAGGCATAGGTGGTACAGTGGGAAGAACAGAAGAAGCCAGATACATGTTTCAGTCAGAGAGGAGGTGTTGGCTGCATGTTGTAGGCGTATGGATGTGATCAGTTTAGGCGAGAGAGTGAGGAAGAGAAGATTTGTTCAGCCAATTGTGAAGTGGTGGTCGTCATGAGATGAAGAAGGCCTAATGAAGCTTAATTACAGAAGGGAGAAGAGGCAGTTTTCAGTATAAGTTTAGAGGAGAAAATCACGAGAGGTGAAGAGGAGCAGGAAGAGTGAGGGCCAGGGGCGACTGGAGGTCCGGCCATGCCGATGCAGTTCCTGCAGCCATGGAGGAGCAGTGTCTGTGGCAGGTGCAGGTGTTGGGAAAAGCAAATTGAAGTGTCATTTAGATGCAGATGTGTGTCTACTGCAGAGTAGTGTTTTAGCAGAGTCTGATTCAAGCGAATAAGAGTTCATGTGGGAGATCAACGCAGTGGTGCTTGTTGATGATCCAAATCAGATTGTGAAGAAGAAGTAGTTCAAACAGTAGCAAATCAAGGCAAGGCAGTATGCAACCTGCAGGTGATGTTGATGTTCAAAGAGCTTGATTGAAGAAACCCTGTTGCAAAGAGAAATCAATTTCAGTAAAGGAGAAAAGGAAGAGAGGGAGTTTCAGTTTTGATGGCAAAAGAGTGTTGTGCACTTGTGCTGAAACTAGAAAGGAGTGGTGATGAATGCAATAGATACAACAGGGCGATGGAGCAGAGGAGTGTGTTGTCTGATCCTTTGAGAGATTTGCGTGTTGAGTAATATTGCTGGAGAATGACTGAAGATTACAGCCAAGTACAATTGGTAGAGGTGTTGTGTGTTATTCAGAGACACGTCATATATTTGAGAGAGAAGTAGAGAAGTTCAGTAGCTGCGATGTAATTCAGATAGAGGAGTGTCGGAAGGAAGGTGCAGTAGCAGAGAGTTGCAGCAGTATAATGTGGGCACTTAGCAAGTTGTTTCAGTAAGGAAGAGCTGAATCTTCGTGAGAAGCATATACGAAGCAGTAGAGGGAAGGGAAGCGCAGTAGCTGTAGTTTTGCCACCACAGTTTACAGAAAAATTCCTCGAGAAAGGAGGCCATTGCAAAAGCAAGATAAATGGCAGGGTAGCAATAGCCATTCATAAGTGAAGCTAGTTTCAGTCAAGGAGAAAAGAAATCTGAATTTTGTTGGCAAGTAGAGTGCTGTGTTACAGTCTAAAAGAAGAAAGGGGAAACAGAGGTGTTGTGCTGAAATTCGAAAGGAGTGGTGCTGGGCTGCAGTAGACACAACAATGCATTTGAGTGATGGGTTAGAGATATGATAAAGTACAGTAGTAGACAAGTATCAACATCACTAGTTACATGTTGGTGAGGTGAGAAGTGCTGTTGAAATATAGAAGGCTCTAATTTCCATGGCAGGCACCACACATTCAGTTTAGTAGTGTTATATAGAGAAGTTCAAGATCAATGAAGGCATATAAATTAGTGAAAGTTGTTCACCTGGCACCTGTTGGTGCATAGCTCTGAAAAAAGCAAAGAATAGAGCTCTGAACATTGCAAAATATGCCTTCAGCTGTTTACAGCAGTGTAGTGATATCGCAATAGAAATTTGCAGAGCCAAGGATCACGGCTGGTATTTTATTCAGAGGTCATTCCCTGAAGAGCAACGCTGCCCTTCCTACAGTGAAGACACTAGTAGATGTGCGCCATCATTTTTTCAGCATTGTGACAGTACGTGTGCTATGTAATAAGCAAGCTAATGTAATACAGTAGTTAGCATGGGCTATGAGGTGTCAGGTTGTTGTGAGATTTAACTCAAAAGAAAATAGCATGTACTGTGAAATTCTTACAAGTTTGAAGTATGTAAATATGGCAAGAGTTTAGCGGCCTGGTTGGGCCCTCTGATATTTGTGATAAGCTTTTGAACTTTCCAAACAGCCAGTATAATTGCAATTTGAGAGTGTCTCTGTTGTATTAAAGATCACGCAAGATGAATAGCATATATGGCAAGTCAGGTGGTGTATTCACGTGAAAAAACATTGTGACCTAAGAGTGGTTGTGTCGGGGTTAGCTCCTTGTGTTGAGATGATTAGCAAACCAACCAATGTCAGTTAATTAGCAATACACTTGCTGTCAAATTGAGAATGCATGGATTTTGGCAATGTCAACGCCAGAGTTTCTGTCATCTTTGTATAGACGCACAATTCTATACTCGGAACTGTCGGTCATGTCAGCATATTGTGATGAAGTCATGATCAAATTCCTAGACCGACGAGGTTAGGAAAATGAGTTATCAGTTTACTCCGTGACCGACGAGGCCGGAGATGTTCAATCCTGACCGACAAGGCAGGACGTTACTTGTTCGTGACCGACGAGGCCGAACATTTCCATAGACTTCACTTCAAACGCCGTGACCGACGAGGCCGGATAGCACATGTCGCTGACTGACAAGGCTGTGGCAATATTATTGTTATTTAATATTATGTTATTATTCATGCACACTTGAAGATCATAACACTCAAGACCCGAAGACACGACCATCGTCGCAGCTTAATCGGAGGTTTTCCTCTGTCCAACACCGTGGATGTAATTAACCAGCGACCTTACGAGGCCCCGGGAACCAAGAGCTTTTCAATCGATGATCGCCTGTTTAGTCAGATGTATTAGGCGCAACTCAATGTAAAGTGGGAACGTGTACTTTGTAATTCTCAAATGAATTAATAAAGATCTGAGTTCCCTGAATTGTTGAGTCTCTTTTACTTATTTTGTATACTTATGTATACTGACGCGTCCGCAATTATTTATTCAGTCACGCATTAGGATCACTCCCTATGCGAAGGAGACGTTTCTTTTTAGCGAAACACTAAGGAATGAGTTGAATATACCTGATTTCTCCAACATGAGTTGATGCACCCCCATTTATATGACATGCCTCTACTCCAACAATGCAAGGTAAAAATTGATTTGAGAGCATTCATGCATACTTTGTTAGGACTTGTGTAGAGCATTTAGACATAACTCATGCTTATAGGCTCATTCATGAAAACTAAAATGTCTTTGATGCTTATATGGTACCACTATTGCTTCTATGAGTTGATATGATCTAGTGGTGGCATATGACATGTTGATGTGCTTGCAATCCTAGTGTTTGCTCTATGTCTATGAACTCAAAGTGTTTAATTCAACATAGGCAAGATAACCATCTTAGCATGTGTGAAGAAGCTTGTCTATGGTTTAAACCGAATTAAATATCTTGGGCAAGTAGCTTAGATCAAGCCAAAGTTGAAAAAAAAATCTTTCACCCTATCTCACACTAAGGGGAGCTAAAACTTGAATATCTATAATTGGTCCCACCTTTTTGTGTCAATTAGATGACAAAGGGGGAGAAGTTATAAAAGAAGTATCATGGGGGAGAAGTTGAAAAGATATAACATGGGAGAAAAATGAAAAATCATTTTTGAAAAGAGAACATACAAATAGGGGGAGCAAGCTCATGAACACTATTGTTGCAGTTGAATGTTTGCATCCTCATATGTATTGTTGCACAAGCACTTCAAATTCAAAATACATTCTTGTGTGGTGCTTGCTAGTGACACAAGTTGAATGTTGATTGATCAACTAGCATCCATAGGTTGATTAGCTTTGACCCTTGTAGTTTTAAGTAATCTCTAGAAACCTTGCTATTAATGTTGATCTCACAAGGTTATCTAGTTGTTGTTGCAAGTGGTGTCTAACTAATCATGGTGCTAAGGGTGATTCTAATTTCTGCACTCCGATGGTATCACACTTCAAAGGTCTACTCTTAAAACCTTAGCATCATTTGGTAACTATTTACTCTCCCACAATGCCTATCTATACATATGTGCAAAACTTGAATCAAACTCATGAAGCACATATGTAGGGGGAGCTAATAACTACCAAAACCGAATTTGTGTAACTTGTCCAAATCTTGAATCTTTGATTAAAATGCTTGGACAAGCAACTCAAGTTCAAAATGATTATATTTCATATCTTTTATGGAAGGGTTGTCATCAATTACTAAAAAGAGGGAGATTGAGAGTCCCCATGTGTTTTGATTTTGAGTAATTGATGAAACCCACCTAAGTACTAACCTTGATCTCTAAGTGTGAATCATGAGATAGGTTGGTACATACCATGTGATGGAGCAAGGTGGATCAAGTGTGGATGACACAAGCTCTAGCATGGTAGTGGAAAGGAAAATGGTGTGAAGGCAAAGGTGATTGCTAGGAACCATTTTCGGTTTGGTGATCAAGACATCATAGAGGATGTGATCACATTTAGAATAGATAGTCGTACTATCAAGGAGGGAGCTCTTAAGTATGATTACGGTTATCATGTGCCACTAGATTCATATGCATTGCATTAAAATCAATTGAACTAGTGAAACAATCAACTTAATCCAAGATAATTGTGAACTAAAAGCTAACACACGTGCTCAAGTGGAGGAATCACTTAGTGTTGGCTCTTGAAAGCTTGGAAGAAGTTGGAGAAGTGTTTGGGCAGTTGGATGCAGTCCGGACGCAAGGTCCGAACGCAAGAGTTCTGGCTGACCGGACCATCGGAGATGGGTCCGGAGGCAAACCCTTGCTGGATGGCTGGAGGAGCAGTCCGGACGCAGTTTGTGGTCCGGACGCAGGCATCCGGACACGCGTCCGGTGTCTGGCGCTCTCTGTAACTCTCTGGAAAAGAGGGTCCGGACGCAGGGTGATGGTCCGGACCATGAGCCGGACTTGGGTCCGGAGGTGCTAAGGAGCTCAAGCGAGCTCTCGGGTGCGCTCGGGCGCCCGGGAAAATATTTCCGGACGCAAGAAGCAGTGACTCCGGACCCTGTGAACAGGAGAGTCCGGAGCCACGTGGTGTGTAGCTGCGCGCGCGGGAAGATGGTCGTTTGAATCGGCAGGGGCACCGGACGCAAGTGCGATGGTCCGGACGGCACCTCGAGTGCGTCCGGACCCTGCGACCGGAGCCTGAACAGGGCAGCTGGCTCTCGGCAAGTGGTGGATCCGGACGCTGTTGATGGTCCAGACTCCCAGTGAAAAGTGCGTCCGGAGTGGGCGCAAAGAGCGTTTTTCAGGGGCAAAACGGCCAGTTGTTGAGTGAGGGCTATATAAGTGATATGGCCAGCCCTTTGGGGCATCTCTTGCATATTCTACTCACTCACACATTTGTGCTTGCTTGAGAAGCTTCCACCACTCATCCTCTAAACATATTTGACATATTCTAGAGAGATAGAGTGAATCCAAGTGCATTGCTTTGTTGATTGCATACTAGTGGCACTTGGTGATCGTCGTCATCGCGGATCTCTTGTTATTCTTGGATATTGCCATCTCCTAGACGGCTTGGTGCGACGAGGATCGTTGAGCGGAGGAAGGTGATTGTCTCCGGCTCCGATCGGTGGATTGTGAGGGGTTCTTGAACCTATCCTGCGGGAGTTTGCGAAAGGTATCTCTAGTGGATTGCTCGTAGCTTGGGGATCCCCATCTTGTGTTCGTTGTGCGGCACCCTTGAATGGATTTGGCTTGGATTGCCAATTAGCGCGTGAGCCTCCAAGTGGGTGTATCGCTACAACGAGGACTAGCTTGTTGGCAAACAAGTGAACCTCGATAAAAAATATTATGTCTCATTGTCTCTCTACCGAGGATTCATCTTGTGATTGATTGGTTATCTATTGGCTTATCTCTTCACGTTGGTATAATCATTCTATCTCTAGCTTTGCATTACTTTCTTTACATTCTTGCAAAGTAGAGCCTCTAGCTTAGCTTGTGTAGCTTAGTAGTATAGCTCTAAGTCTCTAGCTTTTGTGTGTGACTTAGATCATCTTACTAGTGACTAGAATTGGTAGGTGGCTTGCCTAACCTTAGAGCTAAAACAAACTTGCTTATCGCCGTGTTTTATTCTAACAAGTTTGCTAAGTGTTGTTGTAGAAAATTTAATTAGGCTATTCACCCTCCCTCTAGCCATTCCTAGACCTTTCAACCAGGCACGAAGGTTGTCTGAGTCTGTCTTATCAGTTTCTGGGCAATATTAGAAAGTCTATTTGTCGCCACTTTGGTGAAGATCTTGAAAGAGACATTCAACAAACAGATAGGCCGGTATTGTTGAATAACTCTTGCATCTTTCTTTTTGGGCAACAAAATTAAATTACCAAAATTAAGACAATTTAGTGGTAATGTACCTTGATGGAAATAAAAAAACATAGCCATCAGATCGTCTTTAATTATCTCCCGGAAAATTTGATAAAACTCCGATGGAAAGCCATCCGGACCAGGCGCCTTATTGTGCTCCATCTGGAATATAGTTGTTCGGACCTCAGCTTGAGTAAAAGGTTCGGTTAATATCTCATTTTCCAGATCGGAGACTTGAGGTATGTCCTCCCTCTGAGTTTCATCCAGAAAAACACTGGAGACCTCAGATGAGCCGAACAGGTTTTTATAATAACTGGTAATATGCTCCTTAAGCTGAGCATCACCTGTTATAATACTATTACCCTCCTCAAGTTGCAAAATCCTGGTCTTCCTATGTCTGCCATTGATAAGTAAATGATAGTATTTTGTATTAGCATCGCCCTCAAGCAGATGTTTCACTTTAGCCCTATGGTACCATTTTAGTTCCTCAGCAAGCATTTCACTTAGGACGTGCTTCAAATTCCTTTCCGTGTCATCCAACAGTATGTTTTCCGCTTTTTTGTCAAACTCATCTAATTTATTTAAGATAGTTGTTTTTTTCTTTTTTGTACACACCGCTAACGTGTTTTGCCCAGCCCCTTAGATATTGACGTAGCCTACTGATTTTAGTTTGCCACCTCTGGATAGATGATCCTAAAGGCTGAGAGTTCTGCCACACCTCTGTAACCATCTCACAAAACCCATCTCTTAACAACCAACCAAGTTTGAATTTGAATTGAGGTTGTTGATTTGAAGATGGATTATTTGTAGAGAATAAAAGAAGTGTATGATCTGAAATCTCTTTTGTCAGTGCCTGAAACGTTGTATTCCCATAGAAGGAATCGAACTCAGTGCACACAAGAATTCTATCCAGTTTTTCAAAGATCGGATTGGGCAGGTTATTAGTCCAAGTAAAGTTCCTTCCCGACAGTTATAATTCCTTTAGATTCAAGGAATCAATAACCGCATTAAACAAGAAAGGTCATCTGTCACTATAATTGGCATTATTTTTCTTAGATGGACTCCGAATAATGTTAAAGTCTCCACCTAACATAATAGGTATGACGTCCTTTGAACATACTCGAACCATTTCAGATAAGAAGTTGGCTTTTTGATCAGCCTGTGCTGGGCCATAGATCGAAATAAGATTGAAATAAAAATCAAGAACCTTATGTCTCAGCTTAAAATGAATAAAGAATTCACCTTCTTCAATTTCCCCAATATCAAATGTCAACAAATGAACACCTAGAATCATGCCACCAGATCGGCCTCTAGGAGCCATACAATGCCAGATAAAATCTCTTGCATCACAGATGGATCTCAAGGTATGCTGGGGAAAACTAGCTCTACCAGTTTCTGATAAAGCAATAAAATCTAGATTTTGTTCTTTTGTTAAGTCTGTCAAGAATTTGTATTTCTTGCTATCTGCAAACCCATTACAGTTCCAAAAAACACCTTTCATCTTGATTTGCACTTAGTTTTTTAATTTAAAGTATTAGAGCAGCCCTTCAACTTGTGTGATACAGGGGTTTGTAAAATCAAAGGATCACAACCCCCATCACCTAGGCCTTCTGCAATCTTAGAACAAATAAGATTTAAAGTTTCCAAGTCTACAACATCCTCACTAGAACAAACAGTTGAAACATCTTCTACTAAAACTTGGTTTTCAGCTCTTAACTTATTATTCTCCATCAGCCTACTATACTCTGTATCTTTTAAAAGCTTAACAGAGTTAAAAATCTCGGTCTCATATTCCCTAAAACAATTTCTAAAGCCTTTGTAGAATTAAGAATCAGAGAATCATCATGTGAGAAAAAAGAGGATGGACGCTGAGAGTTACCTTTGTCATATGCCGTTTCGAGATTCTTTTTTGCCTTCAGCTCGGCTGCCTTCTCGATCGAGTCAACGTCCGCCGAAGAAGGAGTCCTCTTGCTAGAACGTGAAGGCGAGGTTGTCCCACTGATCATTTTCTGGTTTAATATCCCAGAGTCAAAACGCGGAGGTAACAAAGTTGCATTCCAGGGTCCAGAAGACCGAGAAACAATAACTGTAGGTTTATTAGGCCTATCAGTCTTGCTCGGTGGGATGGTATGATCCTCCATGATTTCCTGGATAACCGCCCCTTTGGACCGGGCACCAGAGAGATCATCCGTTGAATTATGATCACCATTCACACTGTCTGGAATTTGAGAATCATCTACTTTTCCATCAATGTCCATTGCCCCCTCAAGCTTCTCCCCATTAGGATTAGCACTCGTTGAGCCGCCCCCCTTAGATGTGTCCTCCTTTGGATCACCTTCCTTGGTAAGATCCATGTTAATAATTTGAAGCTCAGCATTGGGGTTTCCAAACTCAACTGCAAACTGTAGCTCGTACACATGGTCCCCAATAACCACATCCACATATTCTGGGATAAGTGTTGGGTCCAGCACTGCTACTTTTATTCTTGCCCTGCCAGTGTTCTTAATAAAGACCATATCTATATCCCTCGGCACACCCAAGATAGTTCCAACAGCCCAAATAATTAGGAACTCTTTGAACTCTTGTGGTAGTCCTCTAAATTGCAGCCACACCTTAGCAATCTCTCTCTTGAAAACTTCATTATCGGTTCCTTTTTCAAAACAAAACTTTCCTTTCACTGCCCTAGCATCCATAGGGCCCCAATTAACAACAGATTCCAATAAGTCAGCAGAGGGGAAATTAATAAGAAAGGCGCCCATGCCTGTAGTTTGTATTTCCCACTTGTGGTTGATTCCGGGTCATAGTCTTTCTAGTTCCACTGCCAATTCATCGACAGTAAAGGAACCTTCCAGAACACGAACCATTGCTTTTGTACCATTCACACTGACTTTTGGAGACTCTGGAACTGGAATAAAATAGAAACCAAGCCCCTCCACAGCATAACCACAAGGAATAGCACTCGTGGTCATCTTTTTATTATTTGGGCATATTTTAGTCGCATGATCCCCATGACAAATCTCACAACAAAGAACCACATTGCAATCATGTATGGTGTGGCCCTTGGTACGACAACGATAACAATAGGGCTTATTCTTATTCTTTTGAGTTCCTTTCTGGGATGACTCTGGGATATCCTGAGTAATACCTTCTTGTTCATGGATCAGTGGAACAGCCGGGTTGGTTTGCAGCAAGGCCTTCATGGGTTCCTTCTCCACCGTCGTGGCGATGGCTTTAGCTTCAGTGCCCTGCGGTGCCACTCCAGTCCCTTGCACCGTCCCTGCAGGTTGCGCCCTAGGGGGGACCTGGTTGTTTGCACCAGTAGCATTGCCCCCCTGGGATGCCTGCCCGGGTGGAATTCCAGGGGTCCTGCTCCCCCACCGGCCGGAGGAGCAGCACCAGGTACGAGCGCAGGGTGGCCATGGTGGCCTCCAACGTTCGCATTGCCCAACGTCGGGGCGACGTAGGGTTCTGCCGGCGACCACCGAAACCTCCACCACGCCCTCGACCAGCGGGGTTAGGGCGCCTGCCCCACCCGTGGCCTTGGTTCCCATAGCCGAAGTCGTTGTGCTCACCGTACCCGTGACCACCAAAGCCATAGCCCCGACCACGGCCACGCTGGTTGCCGCCATAGCCGCGTCCTCGTCCAACGCGTCCGGCGAACCCAGGGTTGAAGCCTGAGTTGAGCCCTGGGTTGAAACCTTCTCCTCCTCTTCCCCCACCGTATCCGCCAAAACCACCCCCTCCTCCTTGTGCCGCCATTGGGGAGCTCTCACGCACGACCTCGACGAAAGACCGAGGGTGCGTACGTAGATGCGATAGCGGCAGCAACATGGTTCGGGAGCGACGAGTTCCAGTATGGGTGAATAGGGAGACTAGCCCCTTGGTGGGCCTAAAAAAACTTTCCTGGGCCAAATTGAAACCTATCTGAATTTGGAGAGAATTCTGAAATTCAGTTTCCAGTCCCCCCTCCCCCCACCGCACGAACAACTTGTGTTGGTAGAGGTGGAAAAGAGTGATTGGCTTCCAAAGACTCTGCTTGCCCAGCCGAAATTAACACTGAATCAAGATTTTTGAGAAAACCACTAACCCCTGACGAGGATATACTCGTCGGCGATCGAGAAGAAGCCCCACATTTGGAGTTTCCCCGGAAAGCCGATGCTAAATAATCCCCCAAAGTTCTTTGTGGAGAAACTCGAGTAGTTGGTAAAGGACCTTCCCAAGGAAGACCCACCACTCTTCGGTGAACCATTGTTGAAATAATCTTTTTAGGAAGTTCACGATCAGTAGAAGATGAGGGGTTACCTTGTGTCAGAGCCCGTTCCGCTCTAACTAGCTGCTCCAAATTGAATCCAGCAGCCGCCGCCTCTTGGATGAACTCCGGAGTAGTCGGTGAAGACGGAGGACTACTGGAGTGTTCCTCATCGTCGGACTCATCTTGATCATCATTCTTTGCCCAGAATTTTGACGTGATCATCTCGAGCTTTTGGACATCCCCCGGAATGACCGCATGCCGTGGATTTGGTTTTTGAATAATTGCCGCCACAGCCTCCACAAACTTGGACAATTCTACCCGACCTTTTGCTCCCCTTCGATCTGATGCCGCTGTATGGCCACCGCCACGCCGCCATCCCCTCGCGAGCATAACAGCGAAGAAACGACGAAAAACGACGGCAGGGACGGCTCAAACTGAGAAGAAGACCCCCCACATTTCATGTGTCGGCTGGAGGGGGTAGCACCAGGAGATCACGACGGCAGCAGTGTCAGTCGATCCGGTTGCGAAACCGAGGTTGATCCGGCTGGAGTCTCCCACTTCGGCAGAATCGTAGTGGATGAAGACGCCACGCGCCAGAATCCGAGAGGAAGAAACCCGGCGACGTGGCGGGGCGGACTTGCCCGCACTCGGAGCCCCGACAGCGACCCGACCACGGCGACAGGTCCCTCCGGCGTCGACCGGCGACGTGTGGCCGAGGCACTCGACGTCCGTACACCAGCGGGAAAAGCGGATCGCCCCTTTTCAAACTTGCGATGCATCATAGGGAAAATGTCTATCTTACTACTTTTTTTGTTGTTGCTTCACTCGCTTGAACTGATAAAGATGAAAAGAGTCAGCAGCTTTGGTGTTCTCTTCTCGTGTCTGCATACTAGTTTTCACCGAAGTACATGGAGACGACGAATGTGGCTGCTGATTATCGTAGATGACAACAAGCTGGTACTAGAAACTGCATTTTGGATTTGTATCCAGTTATTTTATTTTTGTTAGACCAAATCTCATGGACATTATTTTTAAAGGGTTCATGGACGTTGAGTTTGTTCGGACCTATGAACATAGACGGTTCGTTATACAACAAGCAACCTGAATATTTTCTTCTTCTTCTTCTCCGCTGAAAAAGATCAGTTCCTATAATTTTGGATGTAAATAATGATGGCCTTTCCTTCAGTGAACTATTTTGGATAGCTTAGCTCATCGTTTCCCCTTATTTCCAATTTTATCAAGCCAGAGCCACCTTGTATTGATTGATTCTGTGCGATTTATGACTACTCTGTGTCTCTGTACTACGTGAGCCGACACGCGAGCCATAGCGCGCTCAAACCGTCGGTGCCAAACTGCGAATTGCCAAAGATAGCCACGCCACCTCCGTCACTCTCGCCACCCGTACGTGTAACAGTAACTGACCCGCGGCCATCGCCTTCGCGCGCTACGGCGTCGAACTAATTAACCATGGTCGCGCGTTCCACCATGGCCCGCGCCCCCGCACTCGCCGGCATTCTACTCGTCCTCGTTGCCATGGCTGTCGCCGTCCACGCGCACGCGCCAGCCCCCTCGCCGGAGGAGTCCGAGTCCGAGTCAACGTCGCCGTCGGAGGCACCGGCCGAGGCACCTGATGACGATGCCATGGAGATGGAGATGGAGAGCCCGTGGATGTCCCCCGCCGAGGCCCCGGCGCCCTACGGCGGCGACGAAAACGAACGACCCGCTGCTTCCCCGGAGGAGGAAGACGAAGACGCGCCCGCCATGGCACCTGCAGGCTTCGACGACGCTAACGGCCCTGCCGCCGCTTCACCGGACGAAGAAGCGCCCACGATGGCGCCGGACCTCTCTCCCTTCGCGAGCGAGTCGCCGGAGGAGGAGGAAGCCCCCGCAGGCGCACCAGAAGAAGAAGAATTCGAGGGCGGCGCACATATCGCCGCTCCCCCGCTGGATGACGACGCGCCAACCATGGCGCCGGCCTTCGCTCCCTTCGGGATCAGCGAGTCGCCGGAGGAGTCCGAGGCCCCAGCCGACGCCCGGAGGAGGAGGAGGCGGAGGCCGAGGCCGAGAGCCCGTCCTCCGAGATGGCCGCCGCCCCGTCCTCCGAAGGCTACGGCGTGTTAGAAGAGGAGGTCGTAGTACTCTCCCCTGACGGGTCGTCGGCCGCGGTCAGCAGCGGCCCGAAAACCGAGGAGAGCCCGGCCAAGGCGACCCCCGCGGCCGCGGAGGCTCCAGGCCCCTCATCCGACGTTGAGGACAGCGGTGCGAGCACGGGCGCCACGCGCCGCAGCCTCGTGGCTGCCCTCATCGTCGCGGCCATGTGGTCCGCCGTCGCTGCTTTCTGAGGTGTCGCCTGCGCGATCGATGAGGCACCGGCGGTGGAGATTGGATGGACGACGGATCGCAGGGCATGCGGCCGGCCATGCATCGTGCATGCATGCCGCGCCGCGAGCGATGTGGACGATGCATGTCGTGGAGGGATCGAGATCGATGGCCGGTATTCTTTCGATAATTCCTCCTACTACTCCCAATCCGGATCATGCATGTATGCTGGGGGGGGGGGGGGGGGGGGGGGGGGGGGGGGGGGGGACCATGCCACATTTGGTTCAACACACACTTTTTTTACTGTCAGATCGAGTGTCGTTGCATGCCGCATCTAACGAGAGGATCTGTGTTTTCATTTCATTTCGTTGTTTTCTTTTGCGAATTTTCATTTCTTTGTTTCTTCCCACGCGTCATGCATGTAGATGTGGCTTCCCATGGTGGTCGGGGCCATGTAGGATGAAGGCGCGGCCCTTTAGGCTGGCGTGACGGCAGCAGGTCACGCATGCTTTGTGACCTTGCCAGTGCTGGCACTGTGGCCGTTTACTACGTGACTGGTTTGAGCTTGGATGTCGAGGGTTATCGACCGAAGACCCTGCTTGGTCTTTTGGTTTTTTGCCAACAATGATCATGTCTTTGATAGTACGTTCTTTGTTGGAGGTATTGTCATGAACCCCCTTCTATCTCATAGGAGTTTGGTTCAAAAATATTGGTTCTCCTTTTCGCGTTGAAGACATCTACGGATGTCGTGCCTCGCTTGGAGGCATCGCTATGGAAAACTACTCCCCTACTAGTTTATATCCTCTGTGCTCTATGGCATGTAGGTTGTAGGGTGTCACTTAAGTTGTTGCTATCGAGGATTGTGGGCTTTGTGTTTCTTGTGGTGGTGAGTTTGTTGTTGCCTCCTTTGAGGTCATTGTTTTTTTATTGCAATTGCTTCTTCTCTATTAATATATGCTCATCATATATTCGTGTCACTGTCTCTTAAAAAATGGAGGATATCCCATTCCTAAAAGAGGATGAGTGTGTGGTGGTTTTTGGGACCGTTTGTAATAGCTTTATTGAGCCACACTTTAGTTCGAAGCTAGGTGTTTACTGAGATATATTTGTCGAGAATCAAAGTGCTTAGAAGCTTAGCATTTGGGAATCAACTTCTGAACTCGCCTCCGCAACGGTTCCTGTGAGCACCACTTTTTTCGGAACATGCGATGCATGTATTTCATTAAGCAAAGTTAGAAGTGTTTCGAGCCCTTACACAGTAATGTGAAGATTACCGACACATCATACAAACCCTAAACCTGCGAGCACCACTACTACCTGATCAGTTGTCGCCTTGTCCTCTACCAGTGAGGAAGAGGGGGAGGAGAGTGTTGCCACCTTGTCCTCCACTAGCTGTTGTGTTGCACCGATGCACGGAGCTGAGGAAGGGCCCGACATTGGCAGAGGAGGAGGAGCCAACGGAGCAGATGGGTGGGGCAAGAAGGATGAGCGAGAGCAAGTGGATCTTCGTCGTTGCTGCCTCACTGCTCAGGCATGGCCTAGATCAAGAGCCAAGAGCGCATGGAAAAGAGATATGGCGTGAAGAAGGACCGATCAAGCGAGGTGATGCAAGAATTGCGGGTGAAATCCCATTGTTGTCTTGGCGTCGATTCCGATTCCACGTTGAAATAGTGTGGGGGTGGCGGAGAAGTTAGCTTCGAAGCACACCATTTAGGGGATGTTTCCTCGTTTTTCTACACTATAGAATCCACTAAGAATCTACTCCAAGAGGCCCAAGACTACTATGGCTTATTGATTCAATTGTCCCCTCTGTCAAACATATAAACATCCTTTGTGGTTGTCCATCTCATCATTTTACTTTTGTTTTATGTTGTTTTAGTTTTGTTGCATCTCCTGCTGACTTTAAGATCTAGGCTCACTGTGTGATCTGTGTTTTGGCATGTGTGGATCAATTTTTTTCTAGGATCTATCGATGTCCTTGTATTTAGGGTTAAAATTTGTTTTACGGATTATAGCATATATGTATTTGAGTCAAGTGTTTTTTTATATGTTCCCTCGCTCCAATTGACACAATTTTTATTCAATTTAAAGTTGTTTGGAGGATTAGGGGGCATATTTGATTGCTCTATAACCTTTGAACTTTTGACTCGAAATCTAGCTAGCTTTTTAGATTTTAGTTGTTGTTTTACAATTATAACTTTTGTAATAACTTTTTAGTACATTTCTCACTATACCAAAACCTAGAAACTGTTGGTTGCTGTTGCATGTTTACCTTGCTTCCCGCAGCGGGGAGGCGTGGCGTACTAGACATGGGTATATGTTTGGCTCATGGCTACACCTTGTCTGCCAAAGCTTCGACGAGCCATAGAGCCAAAACAGGCTTTTAGCAGTGGCAGTCACAAGTCTATGCTCTTGTCGTTTTTCAGCTCCAGCTCATCGTTTAGTGTGTGACAAGTGTGACCGCTACCAGATGTATGGCTGCTACATGGGCGTGATTGTGGCGCGTGTGGGATGACTAAAGCTGGCTTAGGGCAGTCACAATGGTGCATTAATGATGGTTTCTATCTTTATTAATTATCTTGATAACTAAGTAAATTGCTGATGTGATACAAGATTTATTAGGGAGAGAGAAGAGAAAATAGAGAAACCGTTTCTTGAGGAGGAAACGACGTCGTCCCTGGTACCATGCGGAGGAAACCGGCCTAATAACCGTTGGGGAGAAACGGGTCGTTTCCTTCCTTCCTCGCTCGGATCCCCTGCGCCCAGCTGCGGCCTCGCTCCGATCAACGAGGGCCACCTACAGCAGCAGCTTGGACGCGTGGAGCTCCGGCCGCCGCCCTGACTGCGCGGCGCCTTCAGGGAGCCCGGCCACCGTCCTGACTGCGCAACTCCGTCGTGGAGCCTGTGGCCTGATGCCGTCGCGCCGCCCTATCTGTGGTGTGCCGCACGATGCCATGGAGCTCGCCGGTCCGCGCATGCTTGCGGTAACCGCTCGACACCTAGTCCGCCTCGCCGGTGTCGTGTCCGCAGGCTCGTCCATCCCTTTCCGCCTCTCGCGCGCATGCGTTCTGGACTGCTATTTCAGTTCGTGCTCTCGACGAGGTAGTCAGAGCTACGGGCTCAATCGAACGACAGTACTCGAGTAGATGGATATCGTCTCACGTGGACGAGGCGCAAGCTCACACCGGCGAGCAGACAAATAATTCATTTCTTCTAGGACTCAAGCGATGGCGTATATTCAAGGTGTTGCTATATTGCTAAAAAAAATTACTGCTATTAAGAAGCACATAGCGTGGCGTATATTCAAAGAGATGCTAGCTAGTTGTGGTGGAGATGGAGCTAGCTCGTCGGCTGCCTAGACGCCGGCGGCAGAGGACAAGAGAGTAGAAGAAAAAGCTAAATGCGCAGAGGATCTGAAAATGGGAGGGAGCCCAAATTTATATCAAAAATCTTTTACAGCATCAATCATTGATAAAAATGGTTTTTTGGTACGATATCCTGTGCTATAGAAATTAATATGATTTTTATCATTGGGACTGCTCTTAGAACCAAGCAGCCTCATAATGGAACCCACCTTGGGTTCGATTCCAACTGCATGACCCCTCAGTCCTCACTTCTCGGCTCTCGCCGTGTGGCACCTCGAGGCTGTGCCGGGCCGCTGCCAATCCCTCGAGACCACAGCTGGTTTCGCGGGCACACAAGCAATCTAGCAGCATCGGATTCGATCGGAGCTTTTTGGGCTTTAGCGCGGCTGCGGCTCAACTTACCCTCGCCGGTCGCCGGCGATCCAGCGGAAAGTGACGCCGGCACGTGCACTTTGCACCGCCCCAGGGGACTGAGGGCCAGGGCCATTCTGCTTCGATCAGCAGTCGGATTTACCCAGTGCACGTAACAGAACATGAGTTTTATATACTGTATATGTATGTATGTTATTTATATTCTTCGTGGCACCTGGAACGTTGTTGTTTGGTTAAGATGGCACGATATATAACACACGTAAAGTAACACGTCACATGTACTCCAACCGAAGTCAGGGTCTGTTTAGATCCCATAAAATCCAAAATATTTTGGGTTTTGGTTTTTCATTTTGTAAAATGGAACTAAACATCACCCAAAATATTTGATAAAAAGTGGTTCATTCCTTATTTTGGGTTTTGGACTAAAGAGACCAAAATAATCCAAAATTTGCATTGGTTTGTGTGTCACCCTCACAATCTCCATCATTGGAATCCAAAATAAGTCAAAGTGTTGAAACTAAACACCTTCTGAAATATTTTGTATTTTGGATTTTGGAATCCAAAATAGTTGGCATTTTGGATTTTAGATTTTGGGATGGAACTAAACATGCCCTAATTGGGTAACGGAGTTGGGACCGGTGTCCGCGGCAGTTGATGGCCGTCGAGAAAGCCACGGACCAGATCTAGAGACAGATATGATCTTTTTTACCCTGGAAAACGCAGTGCAAACCCGATGGGGTGCCTCGGCATTCGTTTCGCTAGGCTGCATGCATGTCCCTTCATCATGCTACGCCGCCACCTTAAACTAAATAAAAGAAGCTTCTTCACATGTACTACTTACAGTAAAGCCTGGTAGTACTAGTACGAGTAAAGCACAGTTTAGGTGAGATGGAGCATGAGGGTTGTACTACTGCTGGTGACGCTGTCAGTGTCTGAATCAACCTTGCTTTAGCTACCTGTTTTTTTTTTCGGTAGCTGTTGGAAGTTATGATCTGGAGGATGATGGCTAGCTAGCAACTGTTTGCCCACATTACCCTTCACGTCCCTTTGTCCCGCTCCGCCCGGGCAAGAGAACTGTGGATTACATTTAGGCAGGCCGTGTACTACGCCCGTACAAACATTTCATGATCAATTGATGCGTGGATAGCGTTATCACAGGACACAAGAGTAGTACTGTAGTATGTAGGGGACACACACAATTAGTAGGCGTGTGAATTTTGTTTCACTCGCTGTGGGGCCGCCGCTCACGGTTTATGCCCAGGCCCGGTCATCATTCTTCTCAATTGTTATTCGCATGCTCGAAAAGGGTACTTACCATATACAGTGTACTCCTACATGCACAGCACGGCCACGGCTAGCTAGAGCCAAGAAAGCGGACAAACTATACTACGTACATGGATGAGTACGTGTTGATGGTGCTGAACAGATCATCAGTAGTGCATTGCTTCTCCACACGGCACATCGCACACACCACCGAAAATCAAGACGAAAGAGGGAAATATGGTAGTAGGAGCGGGACAAGAAAAGACTGTTCAGTGGATCAAAAAGGAAAAAAAAAAGTAATGGCCAATGGCATGCCACGCAAATAACTTGAACACCCGCAGGGCAGCGGCATCACGGCACGCTCACACACCGAGCTAGTAAGTGCGCGCCACTGTCCATCCTGCTCCCACTCCCCTCACTCACTCACTCCCACGCGCGCGCACAGCACCGCACTCCGCGCCACGCTCTCGCCCGGCACGATGCGCCGCCTCCTCCTCTTCCTCGCCGTCGCCCTCGCGGCCACCATGACAACAACAACGGCGGCGGCCGTGGCGAAGGCTCCCGCGGCGCCGGCGCCTCCGAACGTGACAGCGGAGATGGCCAAGGGCGGGTGCAAGGCGTTCGCGGACCTGATCGCGGCGTCCCCGGACGCATCATCGACGTACCAGTCAGCCGTGGAGGGCGGGCTGACGGTGTTCTGCCCGTCCGACGACGCCGTGCGGGCGTTCCTGCCAAATTACAAGAACCTGAGCGCGGACGGCAAGGCGGAGCTGCTGCTGTTCCACGCCGTGCCCGTGCACTACTCGCTGGGTGGACTCAAGTCCAACAACGGGCCCATGAACACGCTGGCCACCGACGGCGCCGCCAGGAACTTCAACTTTACGGTGCAGAACCAGGGCGACGTCGTCACCATCACCACGGCCGGCGGAGGCAAGCCCGCAAGGGTCAGGTCCACGGCGGTCGACAAGGACCCGCTCGCCATCTACGTCATCAGCGCCGTGGTGGAGCCCGTCGAGCTCTTCAAGCCCGTGCCGGCGCCGGCGCCCGCGCCCGCCGCGGACGCGCCCAAGGCCGGGAAGGCCTCCTCCGCTGCCGGGCGCCAGCGCCACGCGCCGCGCGCGGTGGCCGACGCGCCCGGTCCCGCTTCGGATGACAACGCGGCTCCTGTGGACCAGAAGGACGCCAAGAAGAGCGCGGCGGCCGCCGGCGCGCCGTGCGCCCGGTGGTGCCTCGCCGCCGCCGCCGCGCTGGCCGCGGCCTCAGCATTGGCTTATTAGCGATCGTCGGTCGATCCATGGAAGGGCCTTTCTTCGTTTTGCCTTTTGTCTTTTTTTTCATC